>NW_015148982.1:869452-917684 GCF_001465965.1 Polistes dominula
AGAGAGAGAGAGAGAGAGAGAGAGAGAGAGAGAGAGAGAGATAGAATGAGACAAATAAAAGAGGAAAGTGATAAATAAAAAAAATAGGAAATCAAAGTCGTTTTAACAAAATGATAATCAATTAAGCGCGAAAAGCCAAGCTTTGAAGCGAGGAAAGCTTTATTTTTCGTCATGTTTAATCGTTTTCGTAATAATTGCAAGGCATACAGAGAGAGACAGCCATCTGTATTACAAGAAGGATATATATATATATATATACTATATAATATATAATATGATGTATTTATGTAAGTGCGATTTTCTTATGCTGAAAAAGCAGCAGAAAGGTCAAGAGGAAGGGAATTTCTTAGAAGAGTCTGGGCAAAAGTAGAAGGGGTTGGTTGGTTGGCTGGTTGGTTGGTTGGTTAGGGGTTGTAAGGAATCGTTCGCAGAGCAGCGGCAGGGGTAGCAAGCTCTCTACTTTCAAACATTGCGCCCTAATTCAGATTTCCTTGAACAATTCCTTTCCGATATCCATTTTCTTGAGATTCTCTCTCCTCTAACATAACATAACGATGCGTCTCGCATGTACGTGTGTGTGTGTAATAATGTATATATGTATGTATGTATGCATGTATGTAAGTATGTTTGTATTTGTGTAAAAGACATTGTATATATGCGCGAATTTGCAAGAAAGCGACAGAGAAGGGACGCCCAATCACGTGCACTCATTATTAAGGATCGTGCACACCGTCTAGCGATTAAAAGCATTTTAAAATGATGGTGCCATTGGTGGATTGGAATGGTGTTTACGTAGGACAAATCGTACGAGAAACAGGGCGCTTGGAGGGATGGATGTTTTTTTGTTCAGCTGACAATATATCAAGTGATTTAATTCGATCAGGGGGTTAAGGGTTTCAAAGGGACACGTGAATTTTGTTTACGATTAACATCGAGGATTTCGTTGTTCTAACGGCCACCTGAATGAAACAAATCAAATAAAGAAGATAAAAATGGGGAATGTTAGGTAGTGGTACAAAAAATAGGATCGAATTCGACGATATATAGTCGAATTTCTAAAATCACACACATAATAGATATTTTAGTTTTGATCGAGCTTGGATTTATCCTGAAATTTGACGTCAATCGTCATCGTCGTCGTTTCGTCTTTGTGTCTGTGTGTCCGTGTTGGTATCGGTATCGGTGTTCTTTGAGAAATAAAAAATAATCCAAGACAAATTGGCGCTTATCTTTAACGCGCTTAAAGAGACGATCTTTCGTTGTCTAATTATATGAGTATAGTTAAATAAATATTGAATGTATGTAAACTTTGTCATCGCTAGGCGGGTGCCGATGGTGAGTGTAGTAGTATACAAAGCATGGCCTATATTTGCTGCGGGTAATATGTAAATAATGTATAATAATGCGGCGGAAAGTAAAAGCGAATGTTTGTAAGTATAAACCAACGAGCCAATCAGCGTACAGCTCCGCCATTGCCTCCGTAACCAACGTTCCTAATTTCCAAGGAATCGATAGACCGAAGATTGACATAGATTTCGATAGACGGTCAAAGTATATCGACAATTAAGATATACGATTATACAGTAATGTTTAAATAAATTAGGTAAATCTTGCAAGCTCGTATTTTGTCGACAATCTCTATCTCTTGTACTTTTCCTCGATAGCTGCGTTTAGCAAAAGAAGAAAAAGAAAAATAAGAAAAGATTTGTTTTTTTCTGTTTTTTTTTTTTTTTTTTTGAAAGATAAGGGAGAGACAAAATAATTCATACTGACCCTTTTTTTTTTTTTTTGTTATTAGAGACCCATATATGGATCGTTAACATATATGGGGTTGAACGATACTCGGGTTACTACACCAAAGGGTGTCGTAACGAAAGGATTTAAAAAATAAAAATAAAAAAGAACAAATATTTGCGTGCAAACGCTGATCGATTCGAAAGACAAGAGAAATAAGTTTCGATATGCGAACGAATGAAACGAACGATTGCAGTAGTAGTAGTATTAGTAGTAGTAGTAGTAAGTTTTAACTAGCATCATATACTTTATTGCGTTCATTCGCGTAAGTATCTACATACGTAACATGAAATATACTATGGATAATACATGTTTACATGTATATTACGACGCGTTACGTATGATACGTAATAAACTACGTATAACGTAATTGATAAAATAAAATAAAAGAGAACAATAACAATTAACAATAACAACAATAACAACAAACATCGTTCTATCGACTCTCATGAAACTGGGTACGGGAATTAATCTGAGGTCGATTCGTTCGCGAACGAATCGAATGGACTCGAGCTCGCGCATTCGTTAGGGCGAGTTACCTTAAAAATAAGGTCGCTTTTGCTGAAACCGGACTTCTTTTTACTCATATTGTCAGAACTTAGGCGCCCCCTCCGCTCAGTGCGTTTTTTTTGTAGGTTCTGCAATATCTAGAAACAAAAGAAAGCCGGGACATAGCAAGACATAGTAAGTAAAGGAGACAGGTAATAGAAAGTTTTTATATAGAAAAAAGAAGAAGAGAGTGTATATAGAGAAAGAAATGAAAAACAACAAAAAAAAAAAATAAAAAAAAAATAATAATAAAAAGAAGAAATAAGAGACAGATAGACAGAGAGAAAGAGAGAGAGAGAGAGAGAGAGAGAGACAAACGGATAGATTAGAAAGATAAGAGTATAGTTAGAAAATAGAAAGAGATAGATAGATATAGATAGATAGATAGATAGTTATAGATAGATAGATAGATAGATAGATAGAAAGAAGAAGAAGAAGAAGTAGTAAAGAAGAGAAGAAAGTTGTTAGTAAAGTAGGAAAGAACTCGACTTGGATAAAGATCGGGTAATATTAATATCGCAAGACATTCTTTTCTTTTTTTTCTTTTTCTTTTTTTTTTTTCTTTTTTTTTTTAACTCGTGTTCAGATAAAGTGGAAGCCAAAGATAGAAGAAAACAAGTGTAGCAAAATTTGTAGACAAAGGAACGTATCATCCCATCTTATTTTTTTTTTTCATTTTTAAAAGAAAAAGGATATTCATATCCACACATTATACATAAGGGATTTATTTTTATTTATTATAAATAATATAATACGTATTTGTTATACAGGATGAGATAAAAGTTGTTGTTCTTAGAAAAATCATAAGATTTGGATTAGTTGAAACAGAATTGATAGAATAATCTCAGCCTAAAATTTGGTTGTCAACCCCTCGTTTGTGTTCCACTGTATGTTAATCGATAATCAAACGATTTAAATTGCATTTTTAATATAATTAACACTGATTTGGACAAATTTATATGAATAAATGCATAATAATGAATGAATAAATATGCAAAAATAGTTTGTTTGTTATTATATTTGAACAAAATGACTTTGATCTCAGCCTGTATTGATATATCAAATATATAAGATCAGAATTGGTTGTTGTTGTTGTTCATATTAATAATGGAATAGAAAATTGAAAACAACAAGAAAAATAACTTGGAAATGAATTATTCTTTTTCTTTTTTCCCTGTTAGAGATTATCCCTTTGTCATTTAATTTTGTATCTTTTCTTGTTTTCCACAAATATACCCGTCCCTAGGTAAAAAAAAAAAAAAACGCTGGAAATACACCCGATAATTATTTAAACGTGGCCAAAACCAATTAATGAAAGTTAAGGGACCATATCTCAGTGTAAAATTTGTAAAAGAAAATCGATTTTTTTCTTTTTTTTTGGGTCTTATCTTGAAGTACATATAATTGTGCGTGTTCTGTAAAAGTTTCAAATTTTAATTCGAATTATTACGATTGCTACAAGCTTTCTTGGAAAAGGAAAAGATTGGAGCGTAAGTTGCAGCGCGCGTTAAACTTTAAACGCGTTTTTCTCAAAATGCCCTTTTTACAAATGGTGTCAACTCTCAAAAGGGAGAATTTTCAAACTATCGACTTGACATTTTTTTTAATTTTATTCTTTATGTCCCTATGGAAGCTTTTTCTTATCTTTTTTTTTTCTAATTCTTCCTATTTTCTTAAAAATTCGCTAAATTTCGACTAAATTTCGTACTTTTTCATCAAACCGTCGCCATTTTGTCAAATTTCAAAAAAAAAAAAGTAAAAACCACCATAGGGACATAGCGGCTTCCCTACAGATTAATAATAATCAATTTGATTTGTTTTCTTTGACATGCAAACTGCAATCAACCATCGTTGACACCGATTGCCCCCGAATGTTTTTTTGTAATCACTTTTTAAAAAATAATTATTAACAACAAGTAAAAATAAATAAAAACGAATGAGACAAAATCTTTTTGTATTGTTAAAGAGTGGTCTTATTAGGAAAAAAAAAAAATAAAAACATCCCGATCCCTTTCTCCTATCTATCCGAAAAAACAAAATCACGAAAATTGACAATTTTTTGGGCCGGTTACACTGAGATGGTTCCTTAATTATCTTGAAGGTTTATCTTATTCCGTAAGTACTAAACGTTCGATGTAAAAGGGAAAATTAATATAAAGCTTCCCCATATAGAATTCTGGTACCGATAATAGATACGCTGGTGCAGCTTTCAAAGAACAAAAAAAAAACCCCATAGAAAAATAGTAGGTAGGTTGTTGGTAGGTATAGGTGATTAATTAGTTAGATTTATGAATTTATCAAAAATTTGAGACCAAAAAAAAACAAAAAAAAACGTAGGGATATTTTTCGATGATTTATTTCTCGTCGTTAGATCATTTTCTCCCTAGTTTCTTCTCGTCTCTCTATAATAGACACAATTTTTTAATCTCTTTTTTTCTCTGTTCGCTTTCTATCATAAAAATTATTGTTCGATCAATCAACATAACCGATCCCGTTTTGGCATATCATATATAAATATGTGTGCCACGAAAAACGGGCGACGGATATGATGATGATGATGATAATGATGATGGATCAATGAGTAAAAACGAATATAAAAATTTGTCAAATTAAATATTATTAGGGTGTTTCGTAATTAGTTTGGTACAAACGAACAAGGGATAATTCTACGTGAAACAAAAAAAAAAAAGATTCAATTAAAAATGTATCCTTATGAGATTTCATTTTGAAGAAAAATACGTTTGAAAATTTGTTAAGTACGCGTGCACTTGATTTCATTTCAGATTTGAAATATTTTTGGTTTTTTTTTTTTTTTTTAATATGGTTTATAAGAATTGTCAGTGTAATGAAATTTCTTGTATCGGCTGTATTTTTAATATAAGTTTTGTTTTTTGTTTTTTAACACTTTCGCTACGATGGGCGACTGTAGTGGCTCTCTATAAGATGCAACTGAGGTACAACGGGCGACTATAGTGGCCCTTCATAAAATATCGCGTATTTTACATACGACGAACATACGACATGTATTCATGTGATTTTAGTGTTTTGTTTCTTTTGATTAAAAATCATTAAATATCAACAATAAAATAACTTCAAAATAAAGTACAATTTTGATACTGTTGCTGCACGTATTAGCAGCCCCCTCGTACAGTAAAAGTAGCACCGCGGAAAATACGCCCATAGCGAAAGGGTTAATTAAAGCTTTTCATTTTCACAATTACAAGCTCAATAAAGTGCATAAGATAATCGATAAATTTGTAAACTTATTTTGTTGTTCTATTGAATCATCTTCTGTTCGCATGTACCAACGGTTGCAAGACACCTTGCGCATATTAAAAAGAAAGAAAGAGAAAAAAAAAAGGAAACCAAGTATTTAATACAATAATTTTCCGGCGAGTGGATAAGAAAATGGATGGCGTGTAAATGAATAATTGACCGTAAGTGAGAAAAAGAGAGAAAGAAAGAGACAGAGAGAGAGAGAGAGAGAGAGAAAGAGAGAGAGAGAGAGAAAAAAAAATTGATGATATTTGAGCGTTAATATAATTAATATATGTATTAATAATCATGAAACCAATAAAGCCATTCTCGTTAGTAAATAAAAATAGGAAGCTTTTCATTTAACAGCAGACGACGCGGGCAAGCGTTAAAGCCACGATTCTTTTAATCAAGCTTGGATTTATTATGCTTCGATGAGAACAATTAATTAGTAATTAAGTCTTATATATATATAATAATATAATAATTAGGAAAAAATATGAGAAAAAATTCGCGGCTGACCATCGAATTGATAAGATTCCTTGGAAAGTTGATCGGCCCGGTTGTTCCTCGCTCGACTTTTCTCTACTTTCGTGTCTTCTCTTTTTTCTTTATTATTTTTTTTTTTTTTTTTTTTTTTTGTTGAAGTGAAAACTTCTTTAAAATTCAGGCTGTGATTTTGAAAATCGTAAAACGGAAGAACGTGAAACCGATGAAACAAAAATCATGAATTAATTCATCAAATTCAATATATCATTTAATTTTCTATATTATTTAATTTTATATATATATATATATAAAAATTCAGTTGTCACAATATGTTTGTCCACTAATAATCTCAAAATTACTCAACTTATTTTAATGAAATGAGTTGTTATTTCACGTGATTTTTTTCCAACTTAGCACATAGCACAATTTTTATCTATTTTTTATGTATTTTTTGAATTACTAATTTAAAGATTTTTATTTAGACGTTATCTAGGTTCTGTAAGATTCTTTCAATAGATGGCACTGTATTACAACAATTCAATTATATTCGATTATATTCACGTCTCGAAGCTTGGTTTTCTTTGAAGGTTTCACTTCTATTGTGTGTGATTTAATTAATTTTTTTCTTTTTTTTTTTTCTTTTGTATAATTCAAAGAAAGATATTTCTCCACGATAATTTCAATGACTATTTTTTTTTTTTTTTTAAATGATGTATGACAAATAATAATAATAATAATAATAATAATAATAATAATAATAATAATAATATATGAGAATTCAAAAGAAGGAGTCCACTCGCCCTTTTCTGATGACGACACGATGCGTTGGTGACGTAATAAGAGGTCAACTAAAAATAATAATCAAATCAAATCAAATCAAAGTTATGTATGTATAATGTATATTTTTTCTTTTTTTTTTTATATATATATAAAACTTACTGTCTTTCTTACTGAAATTATTTTATTGACGCTCGCAAGTCAATTTACATGTACGTAGTACACATTGCGAATCTCGTTAATTAGATTCGTCGAGATATAGAAAACGTATTGTAATTTTTTTTAATTTTTTTTTTTTTTTTTAACGTAAATATATATCTCTTGGCAGTGATTTAAGTTTTGTTTAGAAATGTCGTCGCGCGCAACTGTGTGCGCGGATATCTCGTTTAATTTCATTCAAATTTTAAATAAATGCACTCACACATAATACACATACCCATATATACACACACACATATATACATATATTTATATGTATATACGTAAGTGATGAATATGAAAACGTGCAATGTGTTTTGTATATTGACGCATTTATTAATTTGTTTACTCTGTCCCTATCTCTCTCTCTCTCTCTCTCTCTCTCTCTCTTTTCTCTGAATTAAAAAGAGAGACAGAAAGAAAGAGAGAGAGAGAGGGAGAGATAGAGTAGACCACACACATCGATTTAACGTGTGTTTGAAGGTTTTAAGGTTCTTTTTGTTTCTGATTTTTTTTTTTTTTTTTTTTTTTTAAACAAAAGGGAACCAAATGCGATATCAATCATCGTCTATGATCTGTCAGTTTTTGTTTTTGTTTTTTGGTTCGCATAGTTCCGTGAGTTATCGCCTTTTAATGTTCAACACGTTGTCGTACAATTAAATGCGCTTGTTTCAACACACACGGTTCGATGAGCAGCAAGCAGCAACAAATTGCACTTGTAAACCATAATTAGTGTTAAATGCCTCGTGTACGTCGGTCTTATTTCTCGTCGCGAGACGCCCGACTCTTTTTCACTGTAATAATATAATTACATGCGAATTTCGATCAAAATAAGTTGCATAAACAGTTAAGAATTACCTAAAGACTATTGTAATAATACAATAATAATAATAATAATAATAATAATAACAATAATAATAATAATAATCATCGAATCGACGTATCTATGGAATAACAAATAACACTTTCTAAAATATATTCATAGATATATCTGTCTAAAACCTTTGTTCTAAATATAACACGTACGTAGATAAATTACTTGCTACAATTATTGTAAATAGGTAATAGAAAAAAAAAAGAAAAAAAAAGAAATCAAACTAAAAATATATTCAAACGATTATTATTTTTTTTCGGCGGGGTGGGGGGAGGGGAAATTTGGGGAGAATACGTTTCAACATAACACGTGGATATATCGTGGGAGACGATAAAGATAAGAGAAAGGGGTAGTTGGTAATGGGTCAAAGGGGTGAGGATCTATAATATCTCTTCTGTTGTGTGTTGGGGCTTGCGGATGTTTAGAATAAAGTACGACGACTGACAGTGTTGTTGTTTCTTCTATTTTCTTCTTCGTAATAAAGATAGTCTCGACGGGGAAAATGCGAAGAGTTAGGAGTAATACGAGGAAGAGAATTTGACAAAACGTATATGCACGTCAGCCTAACAGGAAAAAAAGTAGAAGAAAAATCTAAAGAAAAAGAAAAAAGAAAGAAAAAAAAACAATACATACACACACACACACACATATTTGATATCCGTGCGCTTTATCTTCTCCGTCCTGATGGAAGAAAAATGGCGCTAACGAAAATCTGATATACATATATGTTTATGCATATGTATATATATATATATATATATACATATATATTTACATATATGTATATGGTATACTGATAACGTATAATAAGATATATTCTCTTGTTTTCTATCTCAGGCATCTAAAAAAAACACGAAGGAAAAACAGCAAGCAACTTTGGGTTAAAGGATAACTCGGAATTCAGCCAGATGGGGGAAGGGCTCCAACTTACGGTGTTGGATTGGTAAAGTTTGGGTGATTTGATATCAAGTGAAAGAGAGAAAGAGAGAGAGAGGAAAACGAAGGACAGGTGGAAAATACATTGGAAAAAGAAAGGGAAAGGGAAAGGGAGAGAGAGAGATAGGAGTAAGGAATTGAATGGAAATGGGGACACAATACACACCGAACATGGGCACATTGCCAACAAAATCTCGGGCAAATAGGATTAATATATACACCTAACACACACATCACACATACAGCACAGGCAGACCTACGGTCAACAGACCAATCAACTTTCTTGCCTCTTTAGAGTAACCCGTGTCGAATACCATACGGATTGAGGAGCCAGAATCTAAGCCATTGTGTCTCTGTCTGTCTGTCTGTCTGTCTGTCTCTCTCTTTCTTTTTCTCTCTATTTCCTTTTGTTTGAATCTTTTTGTTATCATAGTGTTTCTCTTTGTCATTACAGTCGAGAAAATAAATGGCGTCCCCATGGTATATTCAAACGATGTCATCGCGATTAGTTTTTTTCTTTTTTTCTCTTTTTCTTTTCTTTTCTTTTCTTTTCTATTCTTTTCACGTAGCTCGATTATTCCTGATTATCACCGTCTACTTTTTGTTTACGGATGCATATGGTTACGATTAATATTCAACGTTTGTTACATAGCAAATTAATATAAGCAAGAAAGAACTGAAAGTTTTCATTGGATGTTTTGCATTTTAATTAGACAATCGACCAACCCCCCAAGTGGCTAGAACCTGTTGCTTTTTCATTTTTTTTTTTGTTTTTTTTTTTTTCATTTCAACTATATCAATGAAGTTACGTTTGCAAATAGAACATTTTGATTTGTCATATTATTTTGAATAGAATTATATTAATGTACAATTAAGATATGATTAGAAAAAAATAAAAAGTTATTAATTAAATTCATGATTAACCCTTTCAGCAGAGCATAAGCATTTTGAAATAAACAAATTAATTAATCGTATAATTTCACGTGAAATAATAATTATCTATAATTATTATATCTAGAATAAGATAACACGGTGGTAATCAAGAGCTCATTGAGAATAAGAATTTTGTTAAATCACCAAAGCTACATAGAAATTCGTCATTTTCTTATAACAACGGTGTCAAGTTGTAATGGTTGACCTTGATTCGCCGGTATTCGTCAGGGTTTACCCCGTAATTATAAACTATTATTATTTTAATTCAAACTTCGAACGAACGAACGAACGAACGCCTAATAATATGAACATTTTCAAATAAAAAACCCAAAAAAAAAAAACAACTGTATTTTGTTAAGTGGAGAAGAATATCAGATCAAACGTCATACCAAAAACCGTTCTCAGGGATTTTCATAAAGGAACTAACTCTAGTCGTGTTTAAACATCGACACAGTATATGTTGTTACACAATTCTCGATCGTCTTTAAACCCACGTACACATCCAATTCTATTATTTTTTTTTTTTTCTTTTTTTTGGAAACGCACATGTGTGCTTATGACGAAAGAAAGAAATATATGATTAAAATTAAATTTGGATGTGCCGTAGGTAAAGGCGTCTAATATCGAAACTCGAAATAACACACGGCAATAAAAAAAAAAGAAAACTATTGATTATGCATGTAACCCCTACTACGAGGGAGATAAACGAACTGAAAAGCAAAACACGACAATATTTAAACAATTGCAAAAAAAATAACTGCTGGAGAGGGCTTTGAATTATAACGATAATAATAATAATAATAATAATCATAATAATTATAATAATAGGAACGAAACGATAATAATCAACGATAACAAAGGTTTCAATAATTAACGATCTAGCAAAATATACATTACATATATACATATATGTATATATACGTACGTATATGCATACATACATTTATACTCAAATATGTATATAAATATAATATATGCATAAATGTGTATAAATGAATATATATATATGTATATATGTGTATGTATACATATAGTATATAGATGTATATATTTATATATACTTATATATAAATATATGTATTTATACGTAGAAACATTAAGTTTGAAGTTAACGAACGCTTTAATCAAGAAAGGGCATTTGGCCTTGGTTTCGGGATTACTAGGCAGGCACACCTTGCTGGTTCGGTCTGGTTGGGGCGGTGTCGCCCGACGCTCGTAGTGCCTCTCCGGCTGTTGATAAAGGGGGATCTGCAAACCCATTCGGAAACGTGTTCTCGCAATGCGCCTAGGAGTAGGACGACTTGTATAATTGTTCTCGTTATCTCGTTTCGACGTGTTTATGTGCGTGGGTGTAAGAGACAAGAGGATATTTCTTTCGAGCTTCTTTCATTTCTTTACTTCACATTTTATTTTATTTTTTTTATTTTTTTATTTTATGCTTTTTTTCTTTTCAACGCGTAAATCGTAGATATATAAAATATTATATATATATATATACATTTGCGTTATATATTATATAATGTACATATGCGAATCGATGACGATAATAAATTGAACCGTTTGATTGGTGGTAATATTTGAAAAAAAAAAAAAAAAAAAATAAAAAAAAATAAAAACGTTCGAGATCTAATTCGAATAAAATTATCATCAAACGTTCTCTCCTTTTGATCTTTCATTATTTTCAATTACTATCAATTATTTCTCACGACTTTAGAAATAAATATTAATAACGATTAACCTAACACTTTTTTTCTTTTTTTTTATTCTATGCTTATTTTTATCTCGATTTAATTGATTGATTGATTGATTGATTGATTGTACATAGAGCCAATGATTAAAAAAAAAAATAACAACTTTGTACCTAATGAAATTCGAGATAATAGATAACGCGATTCATTATTATTACTCTCATATTTATGAGTGAATTTTTCGAGTGTCGAACAGAAGAGAAAAGAGAGGTCAAAGCAGAGGGAGGCAAAAGGATAATGTATCAATGCACAAGCGCAATAAATAACATTTAGAATTAAATAGAAAACTGAGATTGGGGTCCCCGAATCGACGAATAAGAAGCCTGATTGATTCGTTGGTCTGTTCGCTGCACGTCACGGTACACTTTCTCTCTCTACGGGCAGAACACAGTAAGGAAAAAAAACGTAAACTTCCATATAATTGAAATATATATATATAATTCTCTACTATTTGATCAACAACTATTATTATTATAATTTATAAATCGATCAAAACGATTTGCATATCACCGTTTTTTTCTTTCTTTTCTCTCTTCTTGTTTAGTTGTTTGTTTGTTTGTTTGTTTTTTTTTTTATATGTATATTTTTTTTCTTTTTTTTTTTTTTTATTATCCTATTCCTCGATACCACCGCACCGAGTGTTGTTTTGCTTTTCGCGTTCGAATTGAAAGATTTCAATCTTGACTGTTTCTTTTTTATTTTTTTATTTTTTTTTCTGTTCAACTTTTTAAAAACTATTTTGTATTTTTTCACGATTAATTAACGATAAAGAGTTTTGAAGAATCTTTATATTTATTTGATTATATATTGAATAATGTTTTTTATTAGCTCCATAGAAACAGAACATGCTCTTTTCGTTTTTTTTTTTTTTATTTTTTTTTTATTTTTTTTTTTTTATTACCGATCAGATATCTACCAGGTTGGTAGAAACATGCCGCGATTTTGTATATAATAAATATATTACAATTTTATGAATACTTCAAATCGAATCAAATTTTCAATTTTCTATTGGTAAATCAATGTTCGATTGAAATTTAACATCGAACTTATCGACATCGATTTAATCTCTTCATTTGTTTAATAAATGTTTCTCTTCTATTTTTTTCTTTTTCTCGATTAAATGCAGATAATAATAGTTAACCCTTTCGCTACTATGAGCCCTACACTATAGTGGTCCTACATAAAATGCCGCATATTTTAAATATGACGAACATATGCAGTTATAGCACTAAGTCAAATATCCCATTATGGATGTGTAATTTTAATGTTTTGTTTGTTTCAATTAAAAACTCTTAACACTTTAGTTAGGGACCCTATAGGAGGGACGCGCCATGTACATTGCTAAGCTGAAAATGTGGGGGGACAACTTCCGTTGCATAGCGCAGCCATGTTTATCTTTTAGTATGTATTAACGGCTGTGGTTAGTTTAAGTTTGAAATACTTATAGTTTTTATTGTGATATTTATATTTAATTGTTTTTTTTTTTAATAGTTTTCTATAAGTGTAAGTTTAATTTACTCATGTAATAATTACAAGTGTATAAATGTACAAAGCTAACCTATAACTTATCGTTTGAATCATTCTCGCGCAATCACGTGACTACACGAGTTTCTGTCCCCCAGCAATGGCGCGTCCCTCCTATAGGGTCCCGACACTTAGCCAACCACGCGCGTCGCAGCGAACTGTAAAAGCAGTATTTAAAAAGTAAAGCACTGCTTTTTTTTTCTCCATTTCGTGGTTTTTCAATGAATATTATAATAAGACATATATATTGGTCTGCACGATCATGTAATAATTACAAGTGTATAAATGTACAAACCTAACCTATAATTTATCGTTTGAATCATTCGCGCGTAATCACGTGACTATACGAGTTCCTGTCCCCCAGCAATGGCGCGTCCCTCCTATAGGGTCCCTACACTTAGCCGACCACGCGCGTCGCAGCGAACTGTAAAAGCAGCATTTAAAAAGTAAAGCACTGCTTTTTTTTCTCTCCATTTCGTGGTTTTTCAATGAATATTATAATAAGACATATATATTGGTTTGCACGATCGATCCCTTTCATATATTTGTCTGCATTGAAACGGGGGAGATCTCCTTGATCGGTCGAACACCGATCTACATTGAAACGGAGAGATCTCTCCGATCGGTCGGCTAAGTGTAATAATATCAAGAAGAAAATTAACTTACTCAAAAATAATGTGCAATTTCGATATTGCACGTATTAGTAAGCCTCGTAAAGTAGACGTAGCGCACCGTAGCGAAAGGGTTTTTTTAATTAGATTTTTGATAAATTAAACGAAAGACAATTTTTATTAATAAAATGTTCATTTGATGCGATAAGTTTAATGTTAATTTCGATTGAGTTGACAATTTTTATAAAGAGCACATTGTCTAAAAGAAAAAGATCAATTATTATATATGTATTTATATAAAAAAAAAGGAATAACGTAATAGATTTGTACCACGTATGAGAAATCGACATAGTCTTTCACCAACCTGACGCTATCGATCTCATTAACGTAATCCTTATTTGAGCAAGGTGAATCCATTGGACTATTTAAATATATATTATTTATTTTAGATGAGATATATATATATAGAAAAAAATATGTTTTGAAGAAATAAAAAAAAAAAGAAAAAATAAAAAAAAAATTCTTATTCATTGAAATAATTCAATGGTAGACGAAAGAGACCAACGAATTCACCTTTGCATTTATCTCTTATAATCAAGCAAATTACCACCTCTTACCTTGTCGCTCATAAATATTTTTTGAATCGATCCAAATCGTAGTAAAGTTCGTTTTTCCAAATTGTAAACAACACATTATATAAACGAATATGATAAATGATCAAGGATAAATTTGCAATTTTTCACGTATCATCGTGACGCAATAATCGAAGTAGGAAAAGTAAGTTTTTTCATTTAAAAAGAATTAACAAATGATCTCGCGTTGAATAATGATTGTAAGATTTTCAAATTTGTCAATTGAAATTTATCAAACAATTTGTTGCATCGTAGTTTGTCATCTGATTCTGTCACGTTTCTTCTATCTTACTCTCTCTCTCTCTCTCTCTCTTTTTCTACTTCCACAATTGCAATAACGATTCTTTCTATTATAATTGTCATTTATATCAGAAATGTTAATAATGACGTAAAAATCGAAGCACGAACTTTACCTTGGATCGAATCACTTTCTCTAACTTTATAAAATGGCGACAATATCGAAACGTTGACTTTATACAAGGGACATCTTATGTGTATAATATATCAAAATAAAATAAGTGATCAAAAAATGATGCCATATAATAAATGATTAAACACTCACATAGACCTCTTCCCATTGCGAGACATACCGCACCAGTCTTGACAAGCGTAGTAACCTAACGAGGGATAACAGTTTTGCAAGCCTGAGAATCCTGAGAGCACGTCCAGCATGCAGGATCTGGAAGGACTCACTGAAGTCCTGAAACTACAAAAAAATTACCATCGATAGCGACGATTATCCTAGTTTCTTTTTTTCCTTGACAAAATTTTCTATTGCACGTAGAAAAAATAAGGAAAAGGGATAGAGACAATTAAATCAAAAAAAAAAAAAAAGAAAAAAAAACAATTGGCTATACTTACTTGATTAAAAATGAGGAAAATATAGTCTAGTGGTATGGATGAGATGAGGTCGAGAAAGAACCAAGTCCTGAGGTAGTGTTTAGCGATTAACTTGGGATCCAATATCACTTGTTCGGCGTTATCTTGCTGCATTATACCTGCGTGACAAAAATAAAGAAGAAAATCGATTCGTGATACTATTTTCTTTTACTTTTTCGCATCCTGTTTTCCTTATCTTCCTTTTTTCTCTATTTTTTGTTCTCTCTCTCTCTCTCTCTCTTCCTTCCTTTTTAAAATAACACTCCAGCAAAAAATAAAGCGATGACGTCGTGATTTCGAATTGAAAATTGTAACAGTAGTGGTAGTGGTGGTGGTGGTGGTGGTGGTGGTGATGGTTAGTGGTGCCTTTTATTGCGCGTACCCAACGACCAATTTAATTAGCCTTTGAGAGTAGAATAGCATCGTCGTGTCTTTGTCGTTGTTGTCGTCGTCGTCGTCGTTGTGGTCGTCATCGTCAAGCCCGTGATCCGACGATGATAACCTCTCAAGGAGATACGAAAACGCAGACTCCGATAATAATCTGGATCAAGAATTTATAACAATTGCGAATCGACGACGGCAACGGCGTACGAACAACGCGTACGTACAGTGGTGCACATGGGCTTGATGCGCTCATACGTAACGTTTTCCATCGGTGTCAGGCTCGTGACCTAATTCCGCCCTTGTACCGACTCGAACGTGGTTCAAATTAATCCCTGTGCAATAACGAAATGTCAAGGAGTTCGCTGGAGTTGGAATCAGTGACGTTCTCTCGACTTGCTAGACAATAACATCGTTGTATATTGCACTTAAGATCAACCATCCACCACCCCCTTCCCTCCTCCTCCTCCTCCTCCTCCTCTCTTCTCCCTGTCTTTTTGATGATGACCCGAGTCGCAGGTGGCGCTTAAGGTATTCCTCTCTGTCTCTCTCTCTTCTTGTTATTCGTCTCGATTCTTTATCGATAGGGTGTATCGATAACATTTTGATCGCGATTCAAAAGATCATCCGGTTGTCAATTGTGAAGAGGAGAGTTATCGAACGTTTTTTCAAAGATTCCAAATTTCAATTGTTCAATGTACCTATATATGTATATATTATATATGTGTTTGTTACTTACCAGTTCTAAAGTTTACGACGATGTCTATGAGGAATATCGTGTCGGAAAGGCAGTTGAAGGCTATCCACCTAGTGCTTAGGTCGTCATTGAAAAAACTAATGGCAACTGGCAGAATTATCAAATTAGCAACCAAAAGGAGGAGCATGCAGAGGTCCCAGTAAAATCTGAAATCAAAGTTAAGTATCGAGGTGTCAGCGTTATTTTCATTTCCTTCATTTCGCGCTTATCTTCAACTAACTAGCTAACTTTGGATTAAGTCTAGAAGAGAAGAAGAAGAAAGTTATATAGAAAGAAGGCCGTGATCATCATCGTGTTGAGCAAAAAAAGGAAAGAATTTCTCTCTCTTACTCTTTCTTACTCTCTCTCTCTCTCTCTCTCTCTCTCTCTCTCTCTCTTCTCCTTCTCTAGTGATAAAAGCCAATTTCTGAAAGTTCAGCTTTAATCAGTTCGATTCTGGTCCTACCGACAGCATTGGCCCACTTTTCCAACTAATAACGTTGCTACATCGGCATCGATATGAGTATATGTATGTACTCGTGGTGTGCTTGTTAGAATTTCGATACACACATAGATACATTGCTGCCACTCGAATGTAATATTCACAAACGAACAATGTTTTTTTTTTGTTTTTTTTTTTTCGGTTATAATGTGTCATCCACAAAACCAACGTAGAATAAGTGTACAACTATCTGCCTATTTATTACAATTTAGATACTAAAGAAGAACCTGTATATATTTATATACGTAATTATTTAATAATTACATTTACAATAAACAGAAGGAGTAGTAGCAGTAGTAGTAGTAATAGAAGTAGTGGCAGGAGAACGAGGTGAAGAAGGAGGAGGAGGAGGAGAAGGAGAAGGAGGGTGGTGGTGGTGATGCCTTTATGAAACACATCGAAAAGGGGTAAGGCGAGAGTTCGTGGAAGGCTTTCGTGCACTTGGGGAGTACTCGAAACTTTGAGAGCTCCGTCAACTCGCTGAAGCCGACACTCGTGAAATGAAGAGTGCGTGAGTTGATGCGTACAACGGTGCTGGTGGTGTTGTGCACGTGCCCGACACCTATTTTTCTTTTGAAATAATAAAATATATATTTTTGTTTATACATATTCATATGCATATTAATTAACGTTTTTTTCTTCTCTCTCTCTCTCTCTCTGTATTTTTTGTTTCTCATTTAATAAGTAACATGACGTTAAAAAAGAGAATCCATGAAAATGGTAGAGAATGAGGAGGGGGGGGGGAAAAAAAGAATAGAAGAAAAATGATATTCTAATCGTATTCGAATGCAAACGCGCCACGTTTTCACATCGTCATATAAACTGACCTAAAAGCCTGAAAAGATTACGGCTTAACAGTAGAACGATATACCTTACTTGAAATTTATGAGCCTTCTCTAACGAGCATGCTTTCCTGGATGCTGCGACTACGACCCTTCCGGGAATTTCTCACAATTTATCAGCTTCAAAGCTTTCACCCACAAATATGTTTTTTCTTTTACGTTACGTGTCATCTTTACTTTCGTTTTTCTTCTCTATGAGAGGGGTGACTCGTTTGCCTCTCATTTTTATTCTCTCATTAAGCTTATTCGCGCATTTCTTCAATGTAATAAAAGAAGAAAAGAAAAACATCCCATTGTCGCACTAATATCGTATTTTGCTTTATCACCTATTAAAAGCCATAAATTTGTATAGGTATCTATCTATATATATATATATAAATCTTATCGACATTGAATACACAAAAGTTGATGAATTTTGTAGAATGCACTTTACCGAATGAGAATTCATCCGCCCACTTAAATAGATATATCTACATACATAGTTACGATATATATCCTGTGTACTATATATGTACGGAACGGAAGCAGATTATTTTAAGGAATACCTCTTCTATTCTCGAAGGTCTTTTAAAGGGAAATACTATTCCATAAGAGGCGAACGTTAAATTCTACTATCCTTTCTCCTTTCATTATCAACGTGGATTAAAGTGGAGAGCATAAGTTCAATTTACGATCGTAACGCTTTTGTATCTGTTTCAATAATGTTCTCGAGAGACCAAAGAGAGAGAGAGAGAGAGAGAGAGAGAGAAGATAGTCTTCGTGTTAACGACTATCAAAGCTTACGAATGAGTCTGCCTTATTCTACTATTCATGTATGTGCATGTATAAGTGGTGCACGCACGCACGACAAAGAAGATTCGTAAGTTGTAAATTTGTAGATAAATTTATTCGTATTTGATACTTCATACACATATGTCATCATTACATCGATTAGCGCAAGGATCATCATGAAACATTGGCCAGTGTACACTCGACTAACATACACGTGTACATACTCGAACAATACGCGGGGTCGTCTATTGTCTGACAGAGGATGCTGACATAACTAGAAGCACGACTATTATTTTTATAGACTCAACACGCGTGCTCGCTCTCTTATTTTCTGTACTCTAAAGCAAAATTTCGTCCTATAATCTGATATACCATCGACATTTTGCCAACCTTTACTTTTGTAACGTTTTTGTAAGATCGAATCAACTACGCTAACTTTTTCCTTTTTTTTTTTTTTTTTAATAAAATAAAATGAACAAAAATATATGTTTAAAATGAGTAAGATATTTGTACGAGAAGAATCATCTGCAGTATCTTTGCGTGTCGCGCGTGTCCTGTTAAGACTCTTCTATTATCGGATTATGAAGGTAATCCGATTAAATGGAAAAGACATTTAATCGGATATAATGGTAGTCGAGGTATATACATCTACTATTGAGAAAAGAGAAGGCGAGAGAGAGAGAGAGAGAGAGAGAGAGAGAGAGAAAGGTGCTAAAGAATAAGAGTAGAAAATCTCGTTTTATCTATCTATAATATTTGATGTGACGGCGCTGGTGAAACGGTGTCGCGGTTGGCCTAGTATCAGCTGTAAGAATGATCTCAGAATAATCATCTGATTAAGCCAGAGGCTAGTGTGTCAGTGCGGACACGTCGCTGAGTTGGTGTACGTGCTCGTTCAAGTACTCGTGAACTGTGTGTAAATACACACACCTATTGTAACATCGTCGATACTTCCCCTCGTCGAATGATCCCTTGATAAGTTAGTATACATTATGAATCAAACTCTATTCAATCATTCCAAAGAATCGAATTTTTTTTTTTTTTTTTCCTTCAAACATACCACCATTTTTCTTTACAACATTTCAACAAGATAAATACGATAAAACGTTAGACGCGTTGCAAAACATTGTCGCGGATAATGTAATACAATTACATTCCAAAGTATTTGCATATATCTTGAAAACGATAAGCATATAGGAAACGATATGCTTTATATGCTTCTCACATAAACGTATTCATGTATTACGCGTGCATCATGTATTTGCGTATTCCCTCGGGTCAATTAAGACATCTCCGAGTTATTCTACAATATCCTACACAATGCTGCGCAGTCATATTAGGTACTTCTACCAATGTTAATCGAATGTTAGTTTGTTTTACTTGCTTACATGTGTTCTCTTTAGTTCTATTTGATAATCTAATGTAATCTAATGTAATTCGAAATAATCCAAAGAGATATTGATTCATTAAAAAATATACTAAAACAACAAAATATCAATTGCATCGAATGAATATAATAAATGTTCGGAAGGTGGAAATGACAGAGAGAGAGAGATAGGAAACGAGAGAGCAAAAGATAGAGAGAAAGAAAGAAAAGAATAGAACATCGAAATGACTTTTCTTTATCAATTATTTCCTCTAATAGAAATGTACCGTTCCTCGTTTCTCTCTTGCTATAACGAAAACTGGAAGTGAATTTAACGAGGCACAATAACGAGCCATTTCGATCGACTTCTCGTTAGACCTTACGAGCAAAACGTAGAGAGAATCCTATCTCTTTTTCTTTCTTTTGTAGGTTTTGCGTTAGGCGAAAATAATCGTGCCTTTTTTATTGTTTCCTGATCGTATCCTTTCTGCTATATATGACGTTCCTCGTGAAAACTGACTGGCTTGTTGGTTGGTAAGTTAGCTCTTCTCCATCCGTAAAATTTCTTATTTTATATTGAAAGAAAATAAAATAAAATTAAAGAAAAGAAAAGGAAAGGAGAGGTAAAGAAATGAATAAGAGTTGGGTTTTGAACGAAAGAGAAAAATAGTTTGATCGTTCGCTGGTCGACGCTTTTTCCCGATCGAGAACTTTGCATCCAATCAGAGCGATGATCACGTGAACGGTTATTACATAAGAGGACTAAACGGGCTCTGCGCACGGGTTCGCGCAGCAGTAGGAAACCATAGTTTAAATTTGCAAACTACCTAATGATAGGGCAGACCTGAACAAGGCCTCTGCAATTTTCAACTGCCGTTGCTCGATTCTCTTCGCTGATATCCCAAGATTCGTCTAAAGATAATGACCATGGACACTTGTTCTTTTTTTTTAACCATCGATCATAAATATTATCCTTTTATTCGCGTTGTCTTGGTCAAAGTTGTCATTCGTCGTCGTCGTCGTCGTTGTTTCGACTTTTTTATGCGAAACAAATTGGCATATACGAAGAATTATGAGTTTTTTTTTTTTTTTGTTTTTTGTCGAATCATAATTACAATTGTAATAATTTTTGACAAATTAATGGGTTTATCGATAAAAAGTAACGAGTTACATAAAACGTCAATTGCGTGCGGCGTCTCTTATTCTTTTTTTTTTTTTTTCTTTTTTTTTCCTCCAACTAATTTACTCAGTCCGGAGGTATTGCCTTACAAACAGGAGAGATTCCAACTATTTAAAACGGAATAATAATCCACATTGGAGAATATTATACGGATAGACTTAAGTGGATTCAATTCTACGATGCTATTTAATACAGCTTCAAAACTTTCATGCGTCAGACGCCTTTAAATACAACATGTCCGTAACAGTAGAACGGAAGATGTTAACGACAGAAAAATTAACGTGACTGCGATGTCAATGTTGAATATATACACACTGGCGATCACTGACTATTTTTAATAGTATGTCTTTGAAAAAAAAAAAGAAAATAATAATAAGATTTATTATCATACATGTCAACGGATTATTCTTCAAAAAAGATAAATCGACAAATGCGAAAGCGAGAGAGAGAGAGAGAGAGAGAGAGAGAGCGAAACAAAACATTAGATAAAATATTCAAAAACAAAAAGATAAACGATGGAAAGGGATGATCGTTGGAGATTACAAAACGATCCTTGTTGAATAATAGAAAGAGTCGGAGGAATATTTGAGTATAAACGTCAAGTTGATGCGATAGGATAGAATAGGATAGAATAGAAGTGGATAGAAAAGGATAGGATAGGATAGGATAGGATAGGAGGAAAGAGAAAAGACTCCAAGGTGGATCTTTATTCGCGGTAGTCGCATATATATACATATATATATAGCGTTGTTGACACACGCCGCTTAATGTAGTTCAATCGAGTAAAGCCGCAAACCTGAAGCGATACGATCGATCCCCGAGTAAGTTTCCAAGCTCGTTTCTCTCATCTGATAGAGCTGATGGTAACGCGCGTTGTTGTTGCTGCTGCTGCTGCTGCTTCTGCGCTCGTACTCTCACAAATACACAACTTGTGAGTGTGGCACATTGTTGTTGGGTGCGCTTTTGCATAATGATTCCACGGTTAAACGTTATTTCGATAGAGACGTTCGATGAAACGAACACTCGTTTACCACGAACGAACCACCCAACGGCGGATTTTCTCTTGGCTCGTTACGTGTTTCACTGTTCAAAATTGAGGACGTTATTTATGGCTTAATGATGATCGAATAACTCCATTGCAATATACTGAATATTTTCCGATATATCAATTTAACAAATATTGTATTTGGATTAATATAAAGGAAAACTATAGTCAAAGTTCAATTTAAACTACTACCTTAATAACGTTAGTTAAATCACGCGACACGGACGTTTACGGTCTCGCAAATACAATGAGGACTTTTATGTATTCTGTATATATCACGAATATGAGCATGAATCTTGTTTAAAGATATAAAAGCAAAGAAAATATCAAGTAAGTGTGTATTAAAGAGTGAAAAAGAGAGGTGCGGCTACTTTCTAAACTGGTCTTGATCGGAGTCACACGTATGGAGGTTGTATTCTCCTTCTTGACCGTGACTTCCTCAAACGCAAGGTTAACCTCAATGAAATAACCTTCAAGGAAATAAGTTTTCGTACTGATTCAGAAAAAGGAGTAATCTCTCTTTCGATTTGATTGATTCATCTTGATTTTTTAACCTGGAGAGAAAGACAAAAATATATATATATATATATATATATATATATATAGAGAGAGAGAGAGAAGAATTTTCTATAAATTTTGTAAGCTTTAATATTATAAATGTATCTACTTATTTATTTATAATACAACGGTGAAAACAAATTGTAAGCTCCCAAAGTTACTTACGGTGTACGACTTCCGAGACAATATATTTGCTTTCATTACCATTTTTCCAAAACTTTTTATTATAACTAATATAAAGTAGAATTATACTTAAAAGTATTAATACAAAAGAAAAGAAAAGAAAAGAAAACAAAACAATGTTCTTAATTAACGCCTGCTGAATACGATTGAACCAAATTCATTTCAGATTACTGTGCATATTTCGCTATTTCAAAATGCAATCTTTAACATTCGATTAACTTTAACTAATATTCACAGCTGTATTTTGTATTATTTATAAGTACAATTTGAAAATAAGATTTTCTGCGTCTCTAGAGCATTCAATAATGTATTTAGCTTCTATATTAGTATTATTGGAAAAGTTGCTCATCCCTGACATAATACTTTAGCAATTTTATTACTAATGTAAAGTAAGACGAAGCAGATTCTTCCTTACTCCATTTCTCTCTTTCTCTCTCTCTCTCTCTCTCTCTCTCTCTGTCTCTGTCTCTCTCTGAGAATTTTTCATTACCAATGCATATAAATGTATTCCGCGTTGAGTGGACGAGCAAGTATCGAAGGAGTTTTTGTATTAGTGACTTGGCAATGTCTACGCTCAATCTCACTAGGCCATGGCCGACCGGGTTCTGCACGAGGAGAGTCAGTCCCACGAGGTACGAAAATATTTTATTAGCTCCAAATGAACGGACCTTCTTCCGCCCTTTTTCATATTCTTTAATGACTAAAGAAATTAGTGTACGTATACGACACGTTGAAACTAACATTAATCGTTTCCGTTTCGTTTTCTCTCCATAACCTTTTTCACTTCCTCCTGTTGCTTACGCATGTTTGCTATCATTACATTCGAGAAGTTAAAATTAAATCGTTTTATTTTTATCACCATCATTCATTCTCTCTTTTTTTCCTCTTATTGGTCGCGTTGTGTTCTCATTTAAAACAAAAACTTATTTCCACGCTGTTGTTTGCACTCTCACATGCATAATGCTTTTCATATTTCAATTAGGGAGAGAATAATGAACAATTCTAAAGCTACCTTTACTACCATCATTAATTACAGGGTTAACCTAGGTTAGTACTACTGTTCTCCAAAGGTTGCTTTCTTTTCTATTGTAAAAAGAACAAGAAAAATTAACGAAAATGGCAGAACGCTCGCGCTATTTATATTTTTTGTTTTTTTGTTTTTTTACGATTTTTACGACGACAAGAACAAAAATGCATGCATGTAAGTATGTAGGAGAAAAAATGAAGAAGGCAGAAAGATTTTATACAAAAAAAACGTGGACTAAGGGGAGGGGGCCTTATTTACGAATTCTAAGCTTTCATAAATCCAGCCTTGATCATCGGCATGAATCGTCGTAGGATGTTTGAGTCGTGTAATAAATGATGCATGAAAAGGAACGAACGATACGGAAGGTTCATTTTTGAGGAGCATCGATATACTTGAAAGAAAAAGATTGAACAACCGAAAGGAGGATATGAGGTTCTCTGAGAGGAACGAAAGAATGAAATATTTCCATAGAACATCTTATAGCCCTGTATATTTAAGTACCTGTATAGAGAATAATACATATATACGGTACAATACCTGCTATATAGTATTCATTCAATCGATATTCTTCCATTCTTTTTCTAACACATTGTCAAGATATTAAGTTGACCGTTATTGAAGTACTTACTTGCTTAGGTAAAAAAAACTAACTTAACATTTAGAACCGACCGAATGTCCCACAGAGACCTCTACAATTTCTACCGCGTTTGGGAAAGCCAAACTGCGCTCTCCACTGCGCTCGGGAAAGGACAAACTGCGCTCTCCACCGCCGCGCATTTTTCTGAAGTAGCACGGACTAAAATTTCGCTATTTTTTTATGTGATCAATTATATCTTACGGTAACAATTTCGTAACAACAATTATCACATATTGTTTATAGAAAATTCGAAATTAAAAGTTTATAATAATTATTTCTCTAATGGTTATTCAAAAAGTATAGATAATAGAGTTAGAAAATTAAGAACAGTAAAGATAACGTAAGTCAAATATAGAACAAAAAGGGTAGTAATATATTTAAATATTGTTGAAAATAATTTTATGGTACTTATTTGATGGAATGCCTAAATCACAAAATGTGAAACATGTAACGAAACCATAAGCGTTAAACACCTTTTAGTAGACTGCCCCAATTACATAAACGTACGAATAAAATATCGAATTACTTGCGATTTAAAGACGGCCCTCTCACCCTGACCGAACACCATAAAAATGTTATTCATTTCCTTAAAGCAATTAAGATGTATGAACACATATAATATTAATTTTAATATAATTAATGTATAATATACTGTAACTAATGTATCATGTCGCTAATAACCTAGTTGTTGATGCGACAATAAACTCATATTAATAATAATAATAATTTTATGGCTGGCAAATACACCATCGAAAATCCCGTAATAATGAGCAATAAATGATTTCAAAAATTGATGCATTTTATTTATTATATGTTGTATTTTATATAAATAAGCTCTATAGAGAAAGAAGCATTCCTCAGATGAAAATGGTAGATCTACCCGATCGGTCGTCCACCGACTAGCTTGATAAAAAGGTAGATCTACCCGAGCGGTTGGCTAAGTGTTAAAAGGAAGTTGAAAAAAACGAAATAAAGAGAAAAAAAAAGAGAGAGAGAGAGAGAGGAGTTCGTCAATTCGTTTCTTCCGGAGACAGAGTCGATTGTTCCATTGACACGAAACTTTTTTCTAATGGTTACCAAGTCGCGAGAGACTACTTTTCGTTCCGCATCTCGTAGTAGTCGCCTTGAATTCTTCCTATTATCGGTTTCCTTTTTTGTCAGTTAGCACTTTTTTTACACTACTCGGTCGAGTGTAATTAACTAAAGCGTGTCGACGTATGTAGTATGAACGTACAACTTGCGGATGACACCGTACGAAGAAGAGACAGGAGGGACGTGTTACAACGAGACACCGAAAGAGGAGGAAGATGAATTTAACCGGGGACGGGGGCGCAATTAAGATGACTTAATTAATTAATTCGTCTCTATTCTTGCGTTAATTCTTAGCGACCCTGACCCCACGCCTACTACGACACGACTAAGAAGAGAACGCTTGTATGTATTTTTTCTATTTTTTTTTTCTTCTTCTTCTTTTTTCTTTTACATCTTCACACTTGCCCCCTTTTTTTTATTTCTTCCTCTTCCTACTCTTTTTCTTCTTCCTTTCCGTCTTCTCTCTCTCTCTTTCGTTCCTTTTCATTTCTATCTTTTTACCTATCGTGAAATATCTGCCCCTTTCTATCTATCCGTCTATAAATCTTTTTAAGTAAAAATTAAATGACGTGGTTTTATTCGGTTTTGGTAAAAAAAACAAACCAAAGAAAGGACTTGTGCGATGTCGCGTTAATGAATACAACACGATACGTTTAATACTGCGAGTTATAACGACTCGATCAATTATTCTCAAGTAGCGTCGATCGAGAATATAACATATTTATGTATATATACATATATATATATATATATATATATAGATAGCATCGTGCAATATGCGTGTCTCTTTGAACGTAGAAAGATCGACGATTAGAAGAAATCCGTATCTAAAATCAGGCAGATGATGCCTTTCGGTTAAAAGATGAAGAATTTTTGATTCAATCTCACGTCAGATATAGAATTTATCTAGGATATAAATAAATTATTTTAATAATCAAACACACAGACACACGGACATTTTCGCGATAAGCGAGGCGCGAAACTGCCATAACTATTTTCAGTTGGATGCTTTAAACAACTGACATCTGGTCTTCTTAGAGATCAAGGGTCACTTTTATATGTCGAATCGCTTGCCACTAATATATCTTTTGCTTCCTGGTAAGATAAAAATAGTTATCAACACATCCATGGGATTTCCACCTAAACACCCACGTAACGACGAGGTAGTAGTTGATTATTTTATATTTCTTAAGTGGTTATATTTTGATATGCAATCGACAGGAAAGAAGTATGCATTTTGGCGATAAATATTCAAGGAAAAATCATAAATACACGTGGAACTTCTTTAAAACTCTTTCACGTTAATAGCCAAAGAACACAAGTACTTTACATTAAACTATTTTCTCTCCCTCTCTCTCTCTCTCTCTCTCTCTCTCGTTAACAAAACTTTATTGCGCGAAGTAAACGTGAATAGGTTAAAACGTCACGAGGAAAAACAAAATTCTCATTCGCAGATGTGCTTCTAATATCATAAAGAGTTTCGTTAGTTCTGCCTACGGAAAGATACGAGTATCATCAACGCTATTCGAATAAAAGTTTCAGTTTCATCTGCTATGAAGCCATAGGAAAAGCCTCCTCCTCCTCCTCCTCCTCCTCTTCCTTCTCTTCCTCCTTTTCCTCTTCCTCTTTCTCCTATTTCTATTCTCAAGCAAAAATAACTTGATGCTCGGTACCATAGATACTCGCGTACTTAGGCAAGTATGGAGTTGGGATCGTTCGCGCTGTCGGTAATTAGCCAAGATTTCGAATGAAAACGTTGAACAATTTCAACCAATTAGAAGGACAAACGCGTATCACTGGGCCAGGTTTATACTGTTTCATGCATTATGGAATGGTCGTTACATCGGCCAACACTGGAGCTAATTCCGGTCGTTTGATAATACGAGCAGTGCTTTTACCAAAGAACGATACGAATTCGAGCATACACTCGTAAATGTCTCTCATAAATAATACCAGCTTTCTATCTATGTATCTATGTATGTATATGTGTATCCGTGTAAATACCTGTGTTAGGAATAGGGGATTATCATCGAGAGGGATCGTTGCTTAGTGGTTTTAGGGTAGTAAAATTTCTCTTCATCTTTCTACCTGAACTAACTTTGTTTTGCCCCGATGGAAACTAGAAACCGGACTCTTTTCATCGACACATTCCAAGCTAGACGAATAAAAAACTTTTGAACGAATAAGTATATATATATATAGAAAATTTTTGTGATCAAAGTTTAAACTTTAACTGACTTATTATCTTGCGTATTCGTAAATGTTAGATTGATCATGACACACGTGAGAGTGAAAATATCTAAAGGATTTTACGTGTTACACGCGTTTCCATTGTGCAATTTATACGCACTTATATACATATTAAAAAGTCATCGACGTGTTATGCAACATAAAAACTTTGATTGAAAAGAAAAGAAAAGAAAAAAAAATTAAACACAAGATTACAAAGATGAGAAATATATTTACGTATAAGATTTAGCTTCGTCAATGATATTTCGCATTTAAGCGAACGTACGCGAGATTACGTTAATCGATTCTATCCTTTTTTTTTTCTCACAGATTCATGAAGAAGAAGAAGAAGAAGAAAAAGAAGATACATACATATACATATAACATTTTTACACATGTAGGTATCCGTCGAAAATGATTAAAAGTTGTTATACGTATATATATATGTATATAAAATCGATAGAAAGTTAAATAAAATATAATAGATCTCACCGGAAACTGGAGCAAGGATGGATGACCCAGTGACCCGCCGCCTTTTGCCTGATCCTTTCCTTCATAAGTGCCTTCTTGCTGCCGAAGAGTTTCATCGCAAGCTTGTTGTCTGTCGGCTGAAAGAGGGCTTGAAGCTGATTCTTAAGGAAGCTCTGTTTAACCTCCTGGCCCGGTAGACCCGGGCCCGGTTCCTCTTTCGGCGTCCCATAGAGGGACACATCGTCCACTCCGAAGTGGACTTTTCCGCTGCCTTTGTAATTCATCTCGTTGCCTGCGAACCAACATAACAAACAAGAAAAACAATTGATAAATTATTGTTCAATGAAATATTTCTTTAAGATAACTAACAACTTACAAGGAGAAATTAACGTTTTGTTCTCGTGTGAAATAAATATGGATTTGCAGGATTTGATTTTACCGTTGTACAATAACGGGGTCCTTTGTCCCTCTAAAACGAAACGTCGATTATCGACGACGAAATTCGAAGAATTTTCCATGACCTTTCCTCTTTCTTTGTACTGTTGCTATTTAAACGTACGCGTGTCGAACGAAGGAGACTCGAGTAAACTGAGAATCGAAGACGTACCGAAACTCGACTGAGGAAGGTAAAGGGGGACGGTGGTAACGAACAAGAGGAGGATCGTGGCAAACGAGAAAACGAGAGAAAGAGAGAGAGAGAGAGAGAGAGAAAGAAAAAGAAAAAAAAGAAAGAGGTAGAGAAAGAGAGAGAGAGAGAGAGAGAGAAGTATAATCGCTGACCGGTTTCTATCGGCAACTATGTTCTCTCGCCATCTACTTATTTATCTTGCACGTCAAACTCATGTAAATCTCAAGTTAGGGGGATATACATATTATGTCTTTTTCTTCGCCCTTGCGTGACATACGTAATCGAAGAAAATATTCACGATCGGATGTACAGAGATTAGTTCGCGTGATGTAGTAGCAATGGTCTTCGTTTGACGACGAATGTCCGACACCGAATGAATGAATGATATACGCATATGTATATTTATATTTACGTATGTAGCTCAATATTAAACGTTAATATTATATACAATATATATATATGTATATTGTGTAGTATGCTTACGTATACGTATGTATAATAAATGTGTGTATGTTCCGGAACCGGCTTCAAACGTGGCATCGTTCGCATGCAATCGTATCCTCATTCCATTTGGAACTTTTATCGTTATGCTACGATGCTCCCTCTCTTTTTCTCTCATGAGATACTTTCGAGAAACGATTCGTTAACTTTGCATTTAATTATATATATATATATATATATATATATATACCAATTTGCGTTGCTGGAAAGTAGGAAAAATTTTGTAATATTTTATATTTTACGGATACAAATTATCTAATTTCTCCTTTTTTTTTTTTTTACTGTCAATAACATCTCTTGTTTAGTATTATCCTGATCGGTCAATTATTCACGGGAATTTGCGTTTTAATTATACTTCGATTTATGTAAATAAGATAAATATATTACTTTTCTATCTCCGTCGTCAAGTATTGCGGAATTGAAATAATGAGAAATAGCAAGAGAGAGGGAGAAAGAGAGAGAGAGGGAGAGAGAGATGGAAAAAGAAGGAGAAGTTTAATATGTTCCTCTAATCATACTACGATTTCACTAGGCAATATACTACTGCATGAAGCAATATAATAATAATAATAATAATAATAATAATAATATATACAATATCAATAAATATGCAACTACGCCGATAGGTTCTTTATATTTCACGAGTTGATAATAGGCTCGTTATGCGCATTTGCCGAACGACCGATTTAAACTTTCATGCTCGCTCGAGCATATCGATAGGTATATACCTACTCTATTATACTCTGCTCTACTCTGCTCTGTTCTACCTAAATACGGTATGAATACTCATATAAGGATTGAACAAAAAAAAAAAAAGAATAATCAGAAAAACTAGAAACATTATAAATTATAATGGAACAAACATTTGGTAAAGAAAAGGTAAAGAAAGAAAAAGATAAGATCAGTCACCTGTATCGCCCAAGAAGTCAGTGATGAGCAGCGCCTCGTCGTCTAAAGCGGTGACAAGACTGTCCGTACAAGTGTTGGTATTCTCGATGCTAATCTTGATGCTGTCATCTTTGTTGAGTCTTGGATGATTGTTCGCGGCGGGGTTGTTACCGGCGTGGCAGTTGTTATTGTTATTGTGGTTGTTGTTGTTGTTGTTATTATTATTATTGTTGTTATTATTGTTGTTATTATTATTGTTGTTGTTGTTGTTGTTGTTGTTGGCGCTCTGACAACCGAGGTGGTGATGAGGCGAACGTACGGATTCTGTGCTGCTGGTGTGTAAACTGATCCCGGTGGTAGCTCTTCCATTTACCAATCGTAGACTCGGTGCACGTCGACCACCGACACTTCCACCGCCACCACCTCCTCCTCCTCCTCCACCTCCTCCTCCGCCACCACCAGTAGTGCTACTCACAGAACGGCCACCGACTCCACCCCCACCACCGCCACCACCTTCGCCCTCCCTGTAACGCATAATCAACGACCATGTAAATAATTAATCGATTCTAGTCTAATTACACGACCGGGAAGAACATCGGTTAAGGAAAATTATCTTTAAATGTTAATTAATCGTTGACGTTAAAAAATGACGCATGACGCATGCTTTACAAACGATATCGTAGAAATATACAACAAATGATCTTATTGCGAATGATATTTTTTGACAAAGTGTACGAACAATTGTTTTTCTTCTTATTTTTTCATATTCCTTGTTCCCCTCCCCTGCCCTTCTGCCCTTCTGCCCCTCCCCCACGGCAAATATGCGCGTTCATTAAATCAACTTGACCTAGTGTAATTGTCAAAATTTTTCCAAGTACCTTCTGTGCTTCACTCTTTCTTTTATTGTGTATTTTTTTTTTCTCCCCCCTATGTGTGTACGTTTTTCAGCACTCTTTACATTTCCTACACGACCTACGCATTTGCATAATGATAATACATCCACATGAATGGGATGTCCCTCTCTTCGAAGCACGTTAGATATTTCTTTAGATTCGTTTGTGACGCGAACGAGAGAGACGGTTTTGATAGTAAAGGGATAGAAAGTAGAAAAGGATAGAAAAGAAATGAAAAGGGAGAGAGAAATATGCAACAACGAGAAAACGGGGATGGAAAAGAAGAATACAAAAAAAGAAGAAGAAGAAGAAGAAGAAGAAGAAGAAGATAAAAGAAAGAGAGAAGAAGACAAAAAGTTGAAGATGTGTGAGAGAGAGAGAATTGGTGGCGGCTTCTTCGGATGCACTCTGCCACTTTGTGACGTGCAGAGTAAAAAAAAATGTCGCGTGTGGGAGTAGGACACTAATACAGATAAACGTATTTTTATATATATATAAATGCACATGTGCCATGTACTACAGAGACGACGACAGGATAATATACATTTAAGTGGCTCGATGATATACAGTTGGTAGAACGTGTCATCGTGAAAATAAGGGCTCAATTCACTCTTGGTTCTCCTTACACTCTTACTCTCTTTCTCTTGATTCAAAGTGAAAAAAAAACAAAAAAAAAAATACATCAAAGTGACCCCATTGAAGACAAATTTCGAACGAGTATATACAATTTTCATGCAATTTTGTTTTAAACGGAAAATGTAACGTGTTTTTTTTCTTTTTTTTTTTTTTTTTATTCGTTTACGTAAAGTATCTTACAATTAGGTAAAAGAAAAAGAAAAAGAAAAAAAAAACCAAGATCGATGTGCAAGGATACGTAAATCCACAGAGGAGTATCCATGTATCCTACAAATGGTAACTGTTGTTCACACAGAGAAACAAATATCGGGCATTGTATATAAATTAAAATAGTGTGTATTCAAATGTAGATATACATATGCATGTGTGTATGTGTGTGTGTGTGTAAGTACAAGGAATAACCTCTAGCCGGTACTAGAATCTATTTTAAGAAGCTTCCCCCTGTTGGGTGACGCGCGCTCGTCCAGAAGCAGAAAGCATATCCGCGAGTCTTTCCTCGAGTGGCTTAGCCCTCGAAAAACGACGAGCGAGTGAACGAGAGAGCGAGAGAGCGAGAGAGCGAGTGAGCGAGTGAGTTAGGAAAAAAAGGTGTCAAGGTTCGCTTTCGATTGCTAACTTTTCAATTTGTCGAAGAAGAGAATGGTGTTAGAGAGTAGGTTCGACTACTGGTGTAAAGGTCCGCCGATGCTACCTACGGCTTTTGTCGAGGTCGCGAGTGTGAGAGAGGGAGGGAGAGAGAGAGAGAGAGAGAGATAGAGATAGAGTGCAAGGGCAGAAATAAGGTGGAGTCTGCCTTTCCTTGAAATTCGAGAACACGGATAGAATGATGATAGCTCACTTGTCGATCCCTTAATTACTCGTTTCTCTTTCAAATCAACTATTTAATACTTTCAGGAATATCAAAATTAAAGTATGATGATTTGATTTCTCGACCAATCCTATGATTTTCATGATGGGAAACAATTTCGGAATAAATATCAGTCATCCAATGGGAAATCTTTTTGAAATAATAAACTTTGTTATTTATATATATATATATATATTTTTTTTAATGAGGAGAGAGAGATAGATAGAGTGCAAGGGCAGAAATAAGGTAGAGTCTGCCTTTCCTTGAAATTCGAGAACACGGATAGAATGATGATAGCTCACTTGTCGATCCCTTAATTACTTGTTTCTCTTTCAAGTTAACTATTTAATACTTTCAGGAATATCAAAATTAAAGTATGATGATTTGATTTCTCGACCAATCCTACGATTTTCATGATGGGAAACAATTTTGGAATAAATATCAGTCATCCAATGGGAAATCTTTTTGAAATAATAAACTTTGTTATTTATATTTGTTTGTTTTTTTTTTTTTTTTGATTGAAATAATAAAACCTAGAGACTTAAAGTTGTTCTGCCTTTCATTTCCAATATTGCTCTCTCTCTCTCTCTCTCTCTCTCTCTGTCTCTGTCTGTCTCTGTCTCTCTGTCACTCTTTCTCTTTCATTCTCTTTTTCTCTCTTTCTATGTATTTTTCTGCTTGCGTGGAGCTTTAATCGACGCGTCAAATTTCTGGTTCGTTGATAACACTCTTTCGCTAGGGTTGATACAACGAGCCTATAATCATCGTATCGTCGCTTTTCATTTCCAAAAGGAATGACGAGAAGAAAAAAACAAGCGAACGTTTCACATGATACAGCGTTAAAGGATTAAAACAGTCTCACGTGGCAGTCTCGAATTTAAAAAAAAAAAAAACAAAAATTAGACAACCCAATGAAAATTGCGTTTATATCGTGATTCGTACGAGGATGGGGGAGGGGGAAGAAGAAAAAAAAAGAAGAAAAAAAAGAAGGATCCTGTCGAGAGGTGAATTGATTTGTTCATCCTCAAGAAGTAAGGGTTCATAAAAGGGTTTCTAAGAAACGATGAAGAAGATTTTCTAATGACGAATGTGGTAAGACCGGTTTTCTCTCGTACAAATAAGGAAATAATAAACTACGCACCTTCGACTCACATTTATCCGCCTTGACGAATTTATAATGAATTGTTATCGATTATTACATCCTTTCTATTCATCATTTAATCTATCAGATTATTGTAGTTACAAGTAATATAATCTTTTTGCACAACTCATCTTTGTTATGTAATTACTCTACTTAATAAATATTTCATAAATCTCTCTTGGTGGTGAGTATACTATTTTATGAAATATGATATTGCGACTATTTCACGCGAAAGTTAATACATAAGAGTAATGCGAATTTGTTGAGTAAGTACGCTTGAAATTGAAAAAAAAAAAAAAAAAAATAGGAAAAATAAAACAAAAATACAAAATAAAGAAAAAAAAGAAAAACTATGACACAACAATCTTGTAAACAATGAACAAAATATGATAAAATATTATCAATTTAATAAATTATTTACTTAAATATTATTCGTATATCATATTGAATAATCTTATCTTATTTGTAACTGATTATTAGTTAATTATTTTTGTTAGGTAGAATGGATGTTAGTTATTAAGCATTAAGGGGGTTAAAGGTAATTTGTGTTCCTCTCTAGAAACATTAGTAAACCTTACGAAATGTTACAACATTCATAGTAGAAGGTTGGTAATAGTTAGGCTAGCTAGCTTTATTCTCAACGCAGCAGACAATGTCAGAAATCCCTTTAAGACGTTTAATCGCTGTAATAAGTTAGAGGTCGAAAACTGTACAAGTGGATGTTACGTGTAAGGCAAATATTCTGGCCCATTAGTGTCAAGGTTCGTTCGTTAGTCAGTCTCTTCTATCTCTTTTTCTTTTTTCTTTTTTTTTTTATCTCGTGTTTTTCGTAAAACCAAATTGAATTGAATTGAATTGAATTGAATAAAGTCTTTGATGTACAGATGAATTCGTAACTTGATGATTACCATCTTCAAATCTGTGTTTAACTTGATTTTGTTTTCATGTTTTTGTTGTTGTTGGATAAACATACACTTGTTATGAACGATAGAAATTAAAATCGTGTAAATTTTTTGTTAGAAAGTATTTTATTTAAATTGATATTAACCCTTATTGGTCCTAAGGTTTTTATATGGGTGATTTTCATTAATTGTAAGTTGTAATTGTAAGTTAAGTTTTGGTCAATAGCAAAATAAAATTGTTCAATATTATAGGATTAATTTATTAATTATAATTTAATATTTTTAATTATAATAATATTATTATTATTTTTTTATTATTTATATTAAAAATATTTTTGTATAATTGTAAATCCACCGATAAGGGTTAAATATCGTATTAAAAACGTAAATGTTCGTTAATATTATTTAATTAATATTATATAAAATATAAATTAGATATAATATTAGGATAAGCTTCATATACAGGGTGATCTGTAACAGGTGGTACAAGTGAAAAGGGGATGAATCTACATGAAAAAATAAATTGAAAATATAGAATAAATATTTTTTTATTTAGGTTTTTGTTTTCGAGAAAATCGACTTTGAATTTTCGTAAAAGGTATTTCCGAAAAGTTCATTGGATATTTCGGAAAAGTTCGTAGGGTATTTTCGGAAAGTTGGTAGGGTATTTTCGAAAAGTTCGTAGGTCCGTTATAACGAGACATGATCAAGTGCACGTGTACTTTGCGAAAGTCATTTAGTATCATCCCCTTTTCACTTGTACCACCAGTTACACATCATCCTGCATATCTGAAATATCTGAAATATATTAATGTATAAGAAAATTATTTAAATAATTCAAATAATTTTGTCATCCATTGACGCATTTRTTAAGTGTTGACATTTCAAGATGTGAATCTTGACATTATCCAATTTTTATCTTTCAAGATAATATATATATATTATATACACGTCATTTTTATATATTCAATCAAGATTTTGTTAAATAAATGATGAATATATTAAAATATTTAAAAATCGAATCTAATATGTTCATCGAATCTTTTGAAACATTTTTGTTTTTTTTTTTTTTTCCCCCGATTTTATCTTCCATCTAAGAAAAAAGAAAAGAAAAGAAAAGAAAAAAGATAAAATCGAAATCGAAAAAGATAATCAAGCCGAAGGACGAAAGTAAGTACTCGATTTCAGGAAGAAACTTTGGAAGATCCTATCGTTCTTGAGAGAGAGAGAGAGAGAGAGAGAGAGAAAGATGGGTGTGTGATGGGTTGAATTAGGTGGGTGGTAAAGGGGATAAAAGAGAGAGAGGAAAGAGATTCGAACGCTAACAATAAGATAAGAGATAGTTTCCCATTATCCAAAGAGCTATTAATCTAGTCACAGTCTGTTAAGTACTAAAAGTAGTTTTGATTTTCGATTGGTTCAATGACAAAGACAAATATCTATATATGTATAAAGAGAAAGAGAGAGAGAGAGAGAGAGTTGAGTTAACGGATTAAAGTGAATTTATTGCGTCAACAAGAGAGACGTGTTCAATAACAAAGATAAAATATAAAAGAAATTTTTTATATCGTATCATTTCAATCACGATAGGAAGAGCATATATATATCTATATATATATATGTATTGTAGTTCAAATATTTAATATACTATTAATATATAAAAATAATAATAATATTATTATTATTATTTGAAAATAACGAAAAAATTTGTTTGTATTAATTAAATTATGTAATTATAATTACAATAGATTTAAAACGCATGCTAGGGGAAAACTTAATGATATTTAACGATAGTAAAATATAACATTAATTATAATTTAATATACTATAATAATAATAATAATAATAATAATTTAATATACTACCTANAAGAAAAAAACATAATAAAACGAAGTAAAAATCAAAATGAGGGAAACGAGATGGAATTTGTAATTCGCGTTTAATAACTCCAACCGACTCTTATGAATCGAATAAACACATTGTAAATAACGGTCGACACTAAAGAACAATAAATTGCAACTTACGGCTGGATAATCACGCGAGCGACGAAGCATTTAATCTCTCGTTACGTTTACATCGATGACGCACCTGTATTATTTATATTTCATCAGGTACGAAATAATAACCTCATGAGATATTGTTAAGTTATTAACGATCAGGCTGTTAGCTATCATTTGCTAATTAATTAACCATGACTGTATCAACTGAGAATCGCGTTGAGAATGTTACCGAGAAGAACAAAAAAAAAACACGTTTAAAACAAGGATGTTTTGCGAGTTTATGAAAAACGATCTCAAATAAGAATCTGAAGAACGTGAAAAAATCTCAATAGGACAGAGATGAGTTAATCGATAAATCAAGGAAATGTTGTTTTGTTTGCAAAAATCATGATCAAAAACAACAAATCACACAAGGTAGAAGTGAAACCTTCAAAGAAGACCAAGCTTCGAAAATAATTGAATTGTAATACAGTGCCATCTATTGAAAGAATCCCTTACAGAACCTAGATAACCCCTAAATAAGAATCTTTAAATTAGTAATAAAAAATAATAAAAAAATAAAAAAAATGGCAATAAAAATTGTGATATGTGCTAAGTTGGAAATAATCACGTGAAATAAAAGTAAATTTCATTAAGATAAGTTGAGTAGTTTTGGAATTATTAATGGACAAAGATACTGTGACAGTGAATTTTTATATATAAAATGAAATAATATAGAAAATTAAATGATATATTGAATTGTATTAATTATTTAATAATTTTTGTTTCATCGGTTTCACGTTTCACGATTTTACGAGTCATCCCAATTCTAAGGAAGTTCTCATTTCAATAATGTTAAATTAAAAGAAACAAGAGACAAGAAAGAACATAAATGAGCGAATAATCGTTAGGACGACGATGATGACGACGACGACGATGACGACTACTACGACGAGCTATGGCTTATTGAAATGCAGCAATTCGTTTAAATTAGTTCTGGTTCGGTGGGTCGCATAGAACGACTATGTTTCCCTCTTTCCGTCCCCCAGTCCCATATTCGACATCAAATTGGACCGAACATCGATCGATTAACGTCGTCTTCGTCGATATAAACGTTAATCATCATGTTGATCCATCAACGTTCGTCAGAAAAAGGCGTTAAACTTCGTACCGAAGATGAACATAAGTAAGAACGCGTACAACATACCATCAACATTCCTATTGTTTTTCTTTCTCTCGTATGTACAATTATCAACTTAGAAGATTCAATTTGTTTCTCTTACATTAGAATGGGTTATTAAAATACATATGCAACGCGACTATGCATTAATTATACGTCAAATCGCACGTTTTAATCTTAAACAAAGAAACGGATTCAATGGAAAAACCATAATGCACTTTTCCAACATCCCTACCACTCGCATACTTGCATTATTCTTGCGTTCTTAAGAAATTACGTATGCAGTTTTACGCGAGCTCATGCCATTTGTGTGTGTGCGTAACTCTCCTTATTATACATATATACATATATATACTTATAATGTACAGAGAAAAAATAAGTTGAAAGAATCGTGCGTTTCGAGTTCTTCCGGCTAATCTGTTTTATCGTTCATTTTTATTATCAATTATGCTCTTAACATATTAATTATTATAATGTGTAAAAAAAAAAAAAAAAAAAAGAAAATAAGCTAACACTTATAACTCAAAATACATCGTAAACGACGTAACGTATGCATTGAATAAGCGCACGCGTTCGCATTCACGTTCCTTTCTTAAATTTGTCGATTAAATACTCAACAACGATGACGATAACGATGACAATGACGATGACGACGACGACGAAGTGCAAAATTCTTCGGATATGCGTTTAACCTTCGACAAAAATGATGCCTATTTGACGAAAAGTCGTCATTTAAGTATTTCTACTTCTTCTTTTTTCTATTCTTATAACATCGCGGAACTATTTTGTCTCATTTCTCATTCTAAAAGAGTACCTTTTTCCCTACTTTCGACCCTGAATGTAGAAAATGATACGTAGGTGTCCTCTCTCTCTCTCTCTCTCTCTTTCTGTCCACGTAAACTGTATTTATTTATATATATATAGATGTCCATGTATACACACGTAGGTACGTGCTGATGGTACCTGAGCACGCGGAATACGTGTTTGTTCCAATGTCAGCACGTCAATTAAAAATGAACGCCTGCTTAGAGCACTGCCTTATTAAATCCGCCCCACTCTTCTTCTCTACTCCTTTCTCCCTCTAATTCCTTTTACTTTTTCTCCCCTCCCCCATCCCCCCCTCTCTACGACCATAACTTTCCTACCTAAATATACAAATATACATTTCAAAGTTACATTATTATTATCTATCTATCTATCTATCTATCTCGTATTTTTCTTTTTAATAACATCGTTCAACGCACGACAAACTCGAGACATTAGGACAATCATTCTATTTTCAACATAACAGTTTCTGATATAAACTGGCTCGTTAACGAAAACTAAAAAGAGAACAATGTTTCTGAAATTAGAAAGAGAGAGAGAGAGAGAGAGAGAGAAAACACCGGTTGCAGTTCCGTTCTTCTAACTTTTATCTTATCGTCTTTTGTACTACTGTGCAATGCCACTTGCAGAAACGTACCAACACATTTACCGTCTTTACGATCAATATTTAATTAAAGATTTGAATTAGCCATTCGGTAAATATTTGTTCCACACACATAGACACATACTTTAGGAATTAGAAATTCTATTCTTCATTAAATCTTACTTGTGGATAGTCCGTTTTGTTTTGTTTTGTTTTGCGAGTTAAGTGATTATACGCATTTGAGAAAAGAAAATGAAGATAAACCATCAGTAACGTGTGATATACGGCATGGGGTACCGTGATTCATTTCTATTTCAATGGAAAACAATTCTTATTCATTTGACACATTACTTTTTCATTCATGATAGGTATATCGATTAATTCTGTACAAATAAGTACGAATCAGTAATTTGTATCCATATTGGTTTGCAGTTTTATATATGTACATACGTAATCGTTTATAGGATATGACCGAAGTTTTATAACATATTCTCTATATATAGTTTAAATCCGCTGAACTTGTGAACAATGGCTTAAGCGTGAACGACTCGACTCTTATTCCGATTGTAACGATTTATTTACCAGGCTAATACAAACACGTTCATTTAATTGTTACGATTCGAGCGATATTGTTAAAATAAAAAAAAAATTAAAAAAAATAATAAAAATAGTTCAAAGTACCGACCAAAGTGATTGTTGAATTTTCATTTCTCGAGGATGAAGATAAAATGTTTTTTCTTCCTTTTACTTCTACTTTTTCTAATTTTTCTTCTAGTGTTTTTTTTTTTTCTCTTGTGTTCTCTCTATCGTTTTTTTTTCTCTCTCTCTGATAAAAGGTTCGAACCTTAATAAAGTGGGCATGTATATCTAGTCCACCGAGCGTTGGTTGTGCGCGCGAACAGCAGAAACTTTAATTAATGAATTATTCACGAGGCGAAAGTATACAAGGAAGAAGAGCACTGTAGAAGTATTGAAATAAATCAAACGATGTCTGTCCCTTGTAAAACCGAGGTCATCATCGACTATGATTCGACGATGAGAATTCTGAGAATGTCTTTTGAGAAACACGAACGAGAGTCTGTCTCTCTCTCTCTCTCTCTCTGTCTTTCAACGAATATAAGCAATCTGTTATGTTCTTTCAGTGTTCTAAAAAAATCACTTTTTCGACACTTCGATAAACTTTGTTTATATACCAATAATATTTGTATAATACTGTATATGTAACATATACATATATATATATTCGTATATAAATATTTACACGAGAGTTTACTATGTTCGTTGGTATAACGTTCTCATAATCCTAATGTAGGATTATATGTATGATTTCTGTATATTTCGCATGAGTTTTTGAAGTGAAAATTTCTTTAGAATCAGGGTAATTTGAAAATCACCGTTAAATGGAATAACGTGAAACGGAAGAACGTGAATCCGATGAAACAAAAATAATTAATTAATTAATACAATTCAATATATAATTTAATTCTATATATATATTAATTAATTAATTAATTAATAAAATTCTATATATAAAAATTCAGTGTAACAATATGTTTGTCCATTAATAATTCCAAAAGTACTAAACTTATCTTAATGAAATGAATTTTATTTCACGTGATTATTTCCAACATAGCACATAACACAATTTTTATCTATTTTTATGTATTTTTTTATTACTAATTTAAAGATTTTTATTTAGGGGTTATCTAGGTTCTGTAAGGGATTCTTTCAATAGATGGCACTGTATTACAATTTAATTATTTCGAAGCTTGCTTTTCTTTGAAGGTTTCACTTCAACCGTGTGTGATTTGCACACATTTATTTTTTTTATTACTAATTTAAAGATTTTTATTTAGAGGTTATCCAGGTTCTGTAAGATTCTTTCAATAGATGGCACTGTATTACAATTCAATTACTTTCGAAGCTTGGTTTTCTTTGAAGGTTTCACTTCTACTGTGTGTAATCTGCACACATCTGTTTTTTTTTTCTTACTTTGCTACTTTTGCTGATATATTTTTATCTCCTTTTCTTTTCTTTTCTTTCCCCTTTTTTTTTTCTTTCTTTCTTTCTTTATATATCTTCACGAACGTCATTAGAGGAAATAAATAAAGTAGGCGTATTTATATTATCCTCGAGGATTTCGAAGAATAATATGCATAACGCGTAGTCGTCGTTGTTTAGGGAATTTCCATTTTAATTTGACGAGGAATAATAGAAAAAAAAAAAAAGGAAAAAGTGCAAATTCTAAATATAGAGAAATAATATATGAAAAAATACAATTATTCGTGACGACATTCAACCAAGCTAATGAGATCTGTCGTACGACTGTAATGTGATTCATAGGATATCAAACGGTATCGCGTATCGGTGTCAAAATGGCAAGATTAATTATGAGAATTATGAAAATGATTAACGATTTCTTTCAACGTTTCGTTAATTTTGATTCCATATTTTCTTAACACAAACTCACACCCATTCTATTTATAGTTTTGAACTAATATAGTATTGATATCAATTTCACATTTCGTTTTTTTTTTCTGAAACATTCTTCGTAACCTTATATAATAATTATGAGATACTCTATTTAATATATTTTTTTTTTATAAGTTTACTTTTACCATAATTTTCTCTTTTATCATACGCTTTATTAACAAAAGTTGAAAAATATGCTATTTTTTTTTTTTTTTTTTTACAAATTTACGGTCAATGTAATTGGAGCTGATACTTTCATTGAACGCTGTATTTCTAATTTTCGACATGTTTTATTAGAAAAAAAGAAGAAAAAAGATGAGTAGTGTAGGTAAGAGATGGCAGTGATAGGATCGTAAAACACATTGCAACAAAACCATGAAAAATTGAGCTTGTAAGAAGAGACGCGTGCGCGAAACCGTCCGCGTGGGTAGCATAACTTGACACGATACGACGGTTAAAAAGCATTATTCAGAATGGCCGCTGACTGGTAGGTAACCCTTATGAAAGAATCGGCTAAGCTAACACTAAGGGGTCAACAATGGATATATTATCTTTTTAGTCTCGCAATTAACTGGAATTCTAAAGTCAGAGCTAGAACGTTGGATGAGAAATTACGAGTGATCGAATAGAAGACTTTTTCTGTTTTTTTTTTTTTTTTTTTTTTCAAAAGTGACGTGGTAGTCGTACGAACACGAATACGCAGAAATGAAAATATTTCTTTTTCTTTTTCGTTATTCTTGACGATTGTTTTTCTTAGTCCCCACGTTTAGTCAACGATTGCTGCTGCTTTTGTTGTTGATGAAGAATGTCACTTGAAAAAAGAGAGAAAAAAAAAACAGGCGGTCGTACTACCCTTTACGCTCGAGAACAAATCGGTCGAACACGCTCGTATGTATCAGCCAATTAGTTTTAACGATCAAGGTTTCGTTGTATTTCACTCGACGAACATTCGTCGAGTGTTACCAATCGTCCAATCACGTGTGAATCACGTCCGAAGCCTGTGCAGTTTGAGTAGAATGCCATTATGTCCGTTCGCGTATAATTTCTCTATCGTACCTTAGAATAGGTTTTTTTTTCCCCCCCCCCCGTTGGAATAATCAAGCCCCACTTCTTTTATCTTTTAATTCATGCATGCACCGAGAGAACACAATTTTTTTTTGTGTAGTTTGACCGCGCTAACGGGACATCCATGACACATCCTCAACCAATGATTCAATCCAACATATGCTCAGTTTGATTAGAAAAATGACAATCGACGTGGCAACCCAATATTTTTGACCGTACAATCGTATTTTCTTTACGATTAAAATACACACGTTGCACAGATATCAAATTTCTAATTTTCTTCGCGCACCGAATTATAAAATACCTGTCGATAGTACTTATGCAATGAAAAATTTGAAATAAAAATAAATGAAAGAAAACAAGCCTCACTTTTGTCGATCGATGAATTTACAAGGAACAACGAGAGAAGAAAAGGATCCTCGATATTCCAACTAGAGCAGGGATATCCAAATGATAATTTCTCTTGAGAGTTGAGTTGAATAAAATTTGGTGGTCCGATTAAAAAAGTATCCGGGTGCAGAGCAAAGGACAATTGTCGTTGGGTCCGATGAAAGTGTATCCACTTGTCGCGTTTGAAGATAAAATCAAAACGTTATCGAATTGGTCGCGACGAACACTCTCTTTCTTATTTTGAACAATCTTTTCAATATCTAAGAGATGAGAAAGGACGCACGTGCGTCAGTTTAAATGCCGGCTAATAGGCCGTCTTCGAACCCGTGTACTTATAAAAGCGGATGTGTGTACAAAGCGGAGGTAATCTCTCGGAGGCGAGACGGAATCGCACGCGCACTGTGAGGGACCGACGGACGGTCGAGAGACTGACTCTTGCGGCTGTGGCAGGCAGCAGCTGAGAGTGTCGAGAAGCGCAGGAGGAGAGCTAGATCGACTCGGAGGAAAGGAGAGAGAGAAACACACACACAATAACACACTCAACAGAATCAGAGAGAGAGAGAGAGAGAGAGAGAAAACGCGCAGGAGCAGGGAAACGCGCGCTGCTCGAGCGCAGCTTAGGATTCGAGCGCAACTTCGAGCGCCGGCCGGTTGGTTGGTTGTTGGTTGCTGGTTGCTTAGTTGGTTGGTTGGTTAGTTAAAAAGAAACGACCAGCTTGTATCTCTGTGTTAAGTATGATGTGTGATACGTGAATATGTGTATGACTGCTTGCTACTGTTGCTGCTGTTAACTTTTGTTGTTGTGTTGTTGAACGGAAGGACAGGAACAAAATAAAGAGATAAGGTCAAAAAGGAAAGTAAAACAGAAAGACGGGCAGGCAGGCAGGCAGGTAGGCAGGCAAACAGACAGACAGGCAGAAAGACAGACAGACACGACGGATCCCTCGTTCTTTTGCAGAGAGACGTGCTTCCGCGCGAATGCGAGAGGAACGAATTCGTTCGCACGAACAAGGAGAGTGAACCGTCGACGAGGAAGAGGAGAGAGAGAGAGAGGGTGGCAGAGAGGGAGGGAAGGAGGGAGGAGGAGGAGGAGGAGGATCCAATGGTAGTGGGGTCGAGAGGAAAGAAGGCCAGCTGTTTCTCCATTTCACTACACGTCGCCCTTTACCTTTACCACCCTTTTTCTATTTAGTTTATCACTTTGAAAAAAAGAAATGATTTCGGATTATTTTTGAAACAATTGACAGAGAAGAAACGATATGAAATTTATCTTCAACATTTTCTTGTTCCAAATTGAAACGATCTTGTTAATTTCCTAGAAAGCTTCGAAAGCATCAAATTCCATTTTCAATTCGTTCGAAGATTTAAATTCTACTTTATCGACCGAGAAGCCGATTGGATGTATATACACAGAGAGAAAGAGAGAGAGAGAGAGAGAGAGGAGAGAGAGAAACTAGTTATCCGATTTACTCTCTAGATGACGTTGAAATCGAATGCTTCCAACTTTATCGACGAGAATGCAACACTTCGATCAGAATTAAAGTGCATATATCAATTCCGTGTGTGTGACATCATTAAAAGCACGTCATGCAACTGCAATAGGAAGTATACACGTATATACTATATATACGTATATATATTAGATGTAACGTAATCGCTAAGTGGAAAAGATGGCTGATTATTAAAGAAGACATGAAAAATGCAAGTTAGATATAAGATAGGATATAGATAAGAGGAAATAAGAAAGAAGAATACGATCGCAATAATATCTCGTCGTTGAAGCGCGATTAGCTATTTTTAACCACCTTAAAAGTCAATTATAGCAAGGTGATACTATATATATAACAGGCGTTAATTGGTATCGTATCGCGTGTCCAATGAATCGGAGTAAAACGAATCGTTGTGGAATAACGCGCGCGTAAACGATTATTAAAATATACCTACACTTTCTTCAACATACATGCGACTCATACAATTTTGCAAATATAACACAGACACAGCACACTTACAGATAGACAGACAGACAGACAGACTCGCAACAAATGTACTGGATATATATATATATGCATAAACGTATTTAACTAACAAATTCATCTCATATGATTTGAACATATATGTATTATTTCATCGATTATTATACCTATTTAGCTTATCGTATAAATTCGAAAAGAGGCTTATTCGAGCGAATATTTTCTACCGTCTGATGCAAGATTCGGGTCAGTGGTTCGAGTTTTTTCTTTTTTCTTTTTCTTTTTTTCACAACTCAATTTTTCAATTAGGCATTACGAGGTTCGCGGTCATCCGTGGTTTGAAACAACCTTTCCCCTCGATTCTCTTGAGGGAAGGAATCCAACGGATTTGGACGTCATTGAGCTTAACGTGCAATGAAATGATTTTACTCAAATATTCAACATCGCGAATTAAAGTCCAAAGTTTTAAAGGAGACCGACAACAAAAAAAAGAAAAAAGAAAAAAGAAAATTAAAGAAATAAAGAAAGAAAAATGTTTCATTGTATTTTAATTAAAGAGAGATATGTTCCTTCCTTTTCTCATATACACACATATTAGGACATATCGCAAAGAGGGAATTTACTGAACGTGAGCGATTGTTAAAGAGAAACGATGATGACAAGAGTCCATAAGATTAAAATCACGTTTCATGACACGACAATTTTTGCCTACCTTACACACGCATGAATTATTAATTGGTCCTTTTTCTTATCCGTCAGTTAACATCATTTTTCATACAAACATTTGTTAAAAATGTATTATATCTATTTTTGATTCCTTTCTTTACCAAGTTTATACGCTAAATAAGTTGAAAATCAAACGGGACAAATCCAACGTTGAATTCTAATCCCACTTCCGGGTTACGTTCAATGGTAAAATATGCGACAATGCGCTAAGGCGTTTTGTAAGATGAAATCTTTCATTTTTTATGAATCGTCATTTCGAACGGGGGGTTGCAGTTATACATCGTAAAACACTCACGACTTACGTGACTCAAGATATTAATCAAGCTCTCATTTCTTTCTCTCTCTCTCTCTCTCTCTCTCTCTTACACTCTTCGTTCTTTACTCAGGGGTAAGGTCGTGCATAAAATGCAAGGAATAGAGAAGGCCTCGTTCGTGTGCAGGTAAACTCAATATGGAATAACTTGCGTGCAAGTACGCAAACGTATCTCTGCAAAGTGTCAAAGTAGGATTTTTCTTTGACTTTCTTTCTCTTTCCTCTCTCTCTCTCTCTCTCTCTCTCTTTCCTCTGAAACTTGTCATTCATGAATCACAGAAGAGCAAAAGTGTGTTAACACAACCATGTCCCAAATAAAGAAATATATCTTGTGCGAAGTTGCTAAGTAAGTAGGTAAATAGATACGTAACACATATATATACTGGTATCTCTTTTGAAAAGGACGTTAGGCTAACGTCCTATTTAACATGATTCGTTCCTCTAACGCGATCTTAACCAATTTATTCTCATTGTCGTATTTGGCAATGAGCATGAGAGGAAATTTGTAAGAGCGAGGTTAAAACCGAATGACCATTAAACGTCCCTGGCCTTGTCAACGTTATTTCTAACTACATTTATCCATCTCTTTGCAGACCAATTCTTTCCTACAATAGGAGAATGTCAACGATTACATGAAATACCGAGAATATTAGATATAACTAAATTTACACTGATACCATTACCTGCCACGCCCATTTTAAAGCTTAATTAAAAGGTTTCATCTTCTTTTCAAATGGAAGAGGTTGAAAACTATTATATTATATCTAAACTCTTGATAACTTTAACATGTTATTATAAAGTGAGAGAACACACTACTAAGTACACGTATATATACGTGTATTTTTTCTTTTTCTTTTTTTTTTTTCTTTCTTTTTTCAATCCTATTTATGTAATCTAACTTAATAACATTTTTATATACTCTTTTAAAAAGGTATTTAATTGTTCAAAATGTGACGGCGTTTCAAATTTATATCACGCAAACACGACATTTCCAAGAAAAGTCATTAATACCAGGCGTTATCTGATTTCAATGAGGGAATTTATTGCTTTTTAATGTAGCGCCAGATTTGAATGTTAGTTCAAGGCTAATTTTTTCTTTTTTGAAATATAAACCTACATTTTTTTTTCTAACGTCAACATATTTTATATATATATATATATAGAAAAAAAAAAAACGAAGTAACTTTTGTCCAAATTCTGGAATTCATTCCAGAGCTGAAAAAAAAAATTAGGTTATGGAGGATTAAAGATTAGACTCTTTCTCTCTCTCTCTCTCTTTCTCTTTATTTTTCGACGATTGGAAAGAAAAAGTGGACGCGTTAGAGTAACGACTTTGTAGTTTTCATTGGAGAAAACAAAAAGAAGAAGAAGAAGAAGAAGAAGAAGAAGAAATGATACGTTAAAGAAGGACTTAGTTTTGTCCTTCAACTCGAACTTGATGAAAAATGAAAAGAATGGAACTTTCAAAACTATACAATTTTTACTTTACTCCGATTCGAGTATTTTTAACTCTTTCGCTACGAGCGTATTTTCCGGCAGTGCTACTTCTACTATTACAGGCTGCTAATACGTGCAGCAACATCGAAATTGCACTTTATTTTTAAGTAATTTTCTTGTTGATATTTAAGGATTTTTAATCAAAAGAAACAAAACACTAAAATTACACGTCCACAATGGGATATTTCATGTGCTATAACTGTATATGTTCGTCGTATGTAAAATACGTGGTATTTTATGGAGGGCCACTATAGTGGTCCGTAGTAGCGAAAGGGTATCTTATGGAGGGCCATTATAGTGATCCGTAGTAGCGAAAGGGCATCTTATGGAAGGCCACTATAGTGATCCGTAGTAGCGAAAGGGTATCTTATGGAGGACTACTATAGTGGTCCGTAGTATCTCAGTGGTATCTTATGGAGGGCCATTATAGTGATCCGTAGTAGCGAAAGGATATCTTATGGGAGACTAATATAGTGGTCCGTAGTAGCGAAAGGGTATCTTATGGAAGGCCACTATAGTGATCCGTAGTAGCGAAAGGGTATCTTATGGAGGGCCATTATAGTGATCCGTAGTAGCG
>NW_015148982.1:918239-948107 GCF_001465965.1 Polistes dominula
GTATCTTATGGAAGGCCACTATAGTGATCCGTAGTAGCGAAAGGGTATCTTATAGTGGACTACTATAGTGGTCCGTAGTATCTCAGTGGTATCTTATGGAAGGCCACTATAGTGATCCGTAGTAGCGAAAGGGTTAAATTCAGACTTGCTTATTTTTTCTATAATAAGTTAGTACATACATTCGTACATTTTGTTTTGTCCTATCTTAAGAATATAAAGTTACTTCAATCAAAGTTCCTTAGACTGCTCATTTAACAATACAAACTACGTTCGCTTAGTACTCATGAGACTGTATTTAGTTTGATCCTATATATGAAAAAGTCAAAAGCCACTTGAACGTTGCAAAGCTTCTTAAGAGACACGATGTAAAAAGAAGCATCGTCATTTTTGTCACGAGCAAAAATGAAACCGATCGAACCTCCTGTCAAGGTACTGACTGTAACTCGTAATAAAGATTACATAATAAATACCGAATGATTGATCCTTCGTCACACGGAAAATCGTTTCTTGGCAGACTTTCCAAAACTCATTGATACAAACATATATAATTCAATATCAAACAAAAGTATTGGCACGTATTGTATTTTCCTACACATATTCTATAAATCTAGAAAACAAAATACGTTACTTTTTTTAATTTTTTGAAGAAGAAAAAAAGAGAAATTCTCTTACAGTATAAAACTTGAAATACATTGTAAGCCAAAGAGAGATTAAATGGCGAGTAAAAAAAAAAATCAAATCAAAAGAGAGAAATAATAAAAGAAGCTATTTTAAGCTATTAGAAGCTATTCTTTTCTATCCTATATATCTATTTCGTTTTATACAATAAACTTTACACTCGAGGAATATATTTTACAAAGAAAAAAAACAATAAATTAAATAAATTAAATAAAGAATTGTATTCTCTTTCGAGAAATTTACAATGGACGGAATTTACATACACACACAAAAAATCTGTTCTATGTCAATACTTTAGTTTATATGTGTATGTGTGTGTGTGTGTATATATATATCTGTGTTTTCGCACATGTTTCATAGGAAGAAAAAGAAGACGACGAAGGGTTTCTCGATTTGATCGTGTTGTAATCATAGGTAAAGGAAATAACCTTGGTTCGTTGCGCGCGGGCGTGTGACCACGACGATCTATATAAGGGGTGCGAAAGTGTAGAATGTTGCGTTGGTAGGGGGTGGTAGGAAAATGGGTGGGTGTAAAGGGTGGTGAGGAAGGAATGCAGGATAAACCTAGATCAATACGTACAAAAGCTTAGTACGTGCCTCTCGCCAAAGTCGCGACACACAACCGTGATATCTATCTTCCTTCCTCACTATATTTTTTGGCTAAACTTTATCCTAACTTTTTCTTGAAACGACACATTGAAAGAACAAAGAAAAGAAAAAAACGAAACACATTTCTTTGAATTATTTTTTTTTTTTATCAAATCCTATTGGAACAACTTTGATACTTGGATTCGATTTATTCGAATACAAACCAGTCTTATCTGCCTTTGCATTGATCGATAGATCGCTACTCAAGGATAGATACGAGATTTGTCAAAAAACGATTGCAACATTTTTATTTTGTGTATTTTTAAATATGTATAAGCAAATATCGAGAGAGATGTGTTATGTTAAGGAGAACACACATGTACAGAAAGAATTATACGTTTTTCAATTTCTCTGACCCTCTTAACGCGACCTTTCGAGCAATATCATTTTTTTTCCCTACGATATACAAATCTTTTGAAAATATTCAATTCGGAAAGATGAGAGAATGAAGAAAATAGAGAAGACGTAAGAAAAGTTATTTACAGGTATATAAGTACGCGAGTACTAACACACAATGACACATACATACGTACGGTAAATATATATATATATATGCATTTTGATAATAGTCAAAAGTTTTTCATCTAATTTTCTGTGCCTAACGCAGATGGCAAATGTCGGCCACTCGATTAGTCATGCACTTTTCTTGGAAGTCGATAAACGCCGTTGCACTGAGTATATGCCTATTCTTGCTCCAAGGTATATAAATATTTATCGATTCGTATCAGCTGCCAACCTGGCCACCTGCGCCGCTTCGACGCAAAAAGTATATCCCATGGACTTCCTTTTTACCTGTCTTCTTTTTTGTTAATTTATTTCTTTTTTTTTTTTCATCTTTCTTCTTCTTCTTATTTCTTTTTTATTTTTTTTAAGTGAAAATTTCTTTAGAATCAGGGTAATTTGAAAATCACCGTGAAACGGAATAACGTGAAACGGAAGAACGTGAAACTGATGAAACAAAAATAATTAATTAATTCATAAAATTCAATATATATATTTTAATTCTATATATTAATTAATTAATGAATAAAAAATTCTATAAATGAAAATTCAGTGTAACAATATGTTTGTCCACTAATAATTTTAAAACTACTCAACTTATCTTAATGAAATTAATTGTTATTTCACTTGATTATTTCCAACTTAGCACATAGCACAATTTTTATTTTTTTTTAAATTATTTTTTATTACTAATTTAAAGATTTTTATTTAGACGTTATCTAGGTTTTGTAAGGTTCTTTCAATAGATGGCACTGTATTACAATTCAATTATTTCGAAGCTTGGTTTTCTTTGAAGGTTTCACTTCTACCGTGTGTGATCTGCACAAATCTGTTTCTTTTTTAGCCACGAGCACAGTAACCACTGTAAAAAAAAGCTTATAGACTTATTTATTTATTACTCGTCCCTTTCAGCGACCATTTGTGTTTCTTCTACCTACGATAACGATAACGACGACTATTGTCCCAAATTTGTCCTAGGTATCTATCGTAACATTTGTACCGATCGGCAATTGAGCTATCCGTTAACGCGCCAAATCATTTTAGACAAGTCTGACTTAATTAATGTCCGATCGAACGAAATTATACGAATTATGTTACATTGAGTAGAAAAATTGCAAATGTGCAATAATCCTTAGATAATATTTGCGCTTTACGAGAATACACGCGATACAATAAAAAATAAAAGAAAGAAGGACAGATCAAGAGAGAAAGATAGAAAGAGAGAGAGAGAGAGAGAGAGAGAGAGAGTGGGAAAAAAAATCGCATGATACGAGCGAATAAAAATTGCACTTTCCTTTTGCATAATAATGTTCTTTGCTCAACCAATGAATCCCGTTTAAATGGCAATGAATAATTTATTTAGGATTCGATCGAGCACAGATGGAGGACCATGTGAAAAAAAAAATGACATCGCAACATCAACTAAAGTAACACTTGTTCGATTAGTTTTTTTATCATATTTTCCTCTCTCTCTCTCTCTCTTTCTCTTTCTCTTTTTCTCCCTCTTTAACGCTTTCTCTCTTTGCCTTTCTTGTTCTAGTCAGATGCAATACATAACAGCTGGAACAACAACAACCAGAGAACACAGCCATGAATTTGCAGTTCTAAGGCTGCGATGTCACATAGAAAGCCGACAATGAAGCGCAGAAATTAACCTAAACATTGAATTTTACACATCGGGACTGGCTATTTATTGTACGACTACAAATCGCCAAAACAAAATGTCAACATTGCTTTTTAACAAATGATTATAGAGGAGAGAGACGATGATAATGTTGATGCTTGTGCAAGGATTTGTAACAAGCATACAAATGGCTGGGAAAAAAAAGAAAGAAAGAAATATTACAAATGAAAAGAAAAGAAAAGAAAAGATTGATAAAATATAAAAAAAAAAAAAAAATAGGATTGGTCTGTAAAGGTAGAGGTTGAGCACATCGAGAGCTTTATTTAAAGAGCATATGATATACACGACGACAATCACGATGAACGACGTGTCTCTCCCATGTGGCTTGTGTACGTTAACTTTGAAGAGAACGTATTCTGTACAAAAAGAAATAAGATAAAAAAAGAAAAAATTATAGCAGCGTGCTATTGTGCATGTCGACGATAAAAAGCGGCGGCGGCAACGGCAACGGCAACGGCAACGGCAACGGCAACGGCAACGGCAACGGCAACGGCAACGGCAACGGCANAGCGGCAACGGCAACGGCAACGGCAACGGCAACGGCAACGGCAACGGCAACGGCAACGGCAACGGCAACGGCAACGGCAGCGGCACAACGCGTAGATCATCGCGACTTTTTTTTTGCTTTATCGCTTTTATCTACGTCGTCCTGTTGCCTTTATTATTATTATTTTTTTATTCTCCTTTACATATATCTTTTTTGGCTGCAGTTGCGATACTCAATACGAGCAAACAAAGAATAAAGAAGAGTGATTGCATACATGAGAGGGTTGTTTTCCTGGTTGTTCGGTGGTTGCGAAGTTACGGAACGCCTTGGTCGCCATAAGGCGAACCTGGGCAAGGTATATCTTGTCATGTTTCAACAAGTATCGTTTTCCAAGGGCCTCCCTCTCCTTTTGATCCTTCCTGCACTCTCACTCCTTCTCTCTCTTTCTCTCTCTCTCTCTCTTTTTCCCTCTCCCTTTTCCCCCTCTTTTTTTCTCTATCTCCGAATCACTCGATTCGCTAAATTTGTTAATTTGATTTTTAAGAAATATCGTCGTGATATTTTATCCTTGATGCATGATTTTATTTATCCTTAAGAACGTTAGTGGTTAGATTATTTCCCCTTTCCTTTATTCTCAGTTCTCTCCGCGTTTGTTCGTCCGTCTGCGACGAATTAGTGAAAATCGATCGTTTATCTGGTTTCTATTTCTTTACGTAACTCGTTGATCCTTCTTCTATGTGTCGTCTTTTTCTTCTTCTTCTTCTTCTTCTTCTTGGCTTTGACGTACACGCAAAGAATGTGGGCGGAATTCGTTGCAAATAAGCGAAGAACAAAGAGTAGAATCGCTCAAGTTGAAAATGGGAGAAACATCAGTCTTCCAGATCTCACTGATATCTTTTTATTTGTCATCATCCACCATGTCTTATTTCCCTTCTTTTTTTTTTTTCGATCGAAAAACTGATCGATTCTTTTTGATTTGATTTTACGAATTATAGACGTATTATTCTTCTTAAATTTGGAAATAACGTAGCAAAAATATCGAATTACATTTCATTTTTGTCTTTACACTTTTTTTTTCTTTTTCGTCACCTTCCTCTGTCGATTCAAAGGACAGACGACAGAGAATGGTTTTTAATAAATATGAACACTAGGTTAAATGCAAGATAAGCTCTGATTAAACGATAGCACAGCCGATTTTAATTGATAATAAGGTAGAAGTGAAGAAGCGTCCTCGTTGTCCAACACTTTTCCTTCACCCATTGTCTGTTTCTATCTGTCTTTTTTTTTCTCTCTCTCTCTCTCTCTTTATCTTTCTTTTTCTTTCTTTCTGTCACGACAACTTTATTGCAAATATGGTCGGAGAAATGTTGAACATACATTTAGGAGTCTTTCTTCTAGTGCTTTGTAACGCCAAAGAGCGTCTTGGTAGTCAAGGCATTGGACATGCGCGTTAAAAATGATTTTCTTTGTCAATGGCAGCGTTCAAGAAGTTTCAAGGAATCAACAAATCGCAACCCATCCACCCTGTTAACTTTGATTAACAAAAGAAACTTTTAATTTTGTTATTTTTGCGCTAATAATTCTTTCTCTTCCCCGATTCCTCGATTGACGATTTGAAAAATACAAAATTTCGATCAATATTGATGGACTAATGAAAATGTTTTTTTACCAAAAGTAATATCTCTCTCTCTCTCTCTCTCTTTTTCATGTTCTCTTGTATACACACACACACACATTACACGCACACATACATTAATAATTTTTAAAAAATCTTCTCCCTTTAAACTTTGATCAACGTTTTATTAAAAAAATATAAATAAAAATAAAGGATAATCATTTGCGACAGGCTTGCAATCGAATGATCGATAATAATCTTTCATATTTGTTTGATCTTTACGTTCGAATATTAAATAACGGTTATAGAAAAATTAACGAGTTAGATCAAAGATACTTCTTGCAAAACGACATTCAATAAGGGAGGAACTTTCGCATCGATATCTCCGATAACCGATAGATATTAACGATGGGATCGAGAGGGTTGAAGAAGCGCGAGAAAGGTATCGTGCTTCCAATCGATTGCTATCCTTTTTTATTCTCAATGAACGAGTCCAACCCCATCGTCCCCCCTTCGTCTTACGCGGGAATTCACTCATTCGCATAGCTGTCCTTTCTCTTTTATTTTTATTCTTTCTACCAAAGTTGAAAATCAATCTAACGAATTTTCTAAACAATGTTATTGAAAAAACAAAAAAAAAACAAAAAAGGTGTAACTATTTCAAAATTTTCGTATTGACGTTGCATGCGACTCGAAGGTCATCCTCTGATTTGTATGTATAGATAAAGAGGTACCATATACAAAGAGAGATAGATATAGAGATAGAGATAGAGATAGAAGAAGAGACAGAGAGAGAGAGAAAAAGATCGATTCTCTCTCTAGGAAATAGTTTAAGCGCCACCACGCTACGGTATCCTTTAGAGAAAGTATTACAGAAGAGATTGTCGATGCGTTCGACGGATCGAAAGGAACCACTTTCCTCCCCCCGTACCACCCACCGACCTTGTCTTTCTCTCTTCCTTCTTATCAAAGAGATTACGATCGCGATATGGAAAATCAATCGGCAATAGGAGAATCGTAAGAAGAATGCGCTATATATATATATATATTCAGTGCTGAGGAACGTGACCTAGATGAATCGCCGCCACGCCTTTTCCCAACGGCTAATCATTTCTCAACCACCATCTTGCTTTTTGTTTATTCCATTAACGATTCCTTTCTTCCTTCCTTCCTTCCTTCCTTCCTTCCTTCCTGAATTACTTCGATGCTCCTTTCATTTTTTGTTTTATTTTCATTCCTCAGGAGCTCGCTTTCTTCATAATATTTGTGACTTTGTCGATTGCTACGTTCTCCGTATCGATTGTCGAAAAGGTCGCAAGGTCTGACAATGAAGCATGGCTCTGTCTCCCTCTTTTGACTTCTTAGTTGTTAGTCGATATCTAAAGCATAACTAAAGATAAGCTTTACGTCAGGGTAAAGATATACCTTATCCTTCCGTTTGATATCGATTAAGGTTACAAACGTTCAAATTCTAAGGGGAAAAAAAAGTCAACTCGTCCATTTTGAAAGGGTTTTCTCTTTCATCATCGAGCTTTTATCAACCAGTCAACAACTGCGCAAGCTCGCCATTCGCTCTTTTTGACTATCGCTCGTTAGACAGACTCCTTTTAACTTTCTTCTCATATGCTCTGCTCTTTCGTATTTTACTGTCTCCAGTGTTGTTTTATACGTCTCGTCATTGACTTCTTCAATGACGCACGGCAGGTGGTGGGATGTAAAAGTGATAGTTAGAGAGACAGAGACAGAATGAGGGATATAGACAGATAGACAGATAGAGAGATAGATAGATAGATAGATAGATAGAGAGAGATAGAGAGATAGAGAGAGAGGGTATCCTTTCCAAGAGAAAAAGAGAATTGAAGGTTGAAGGAATAGAATCGTCGAAAGGCAGACTTCGATTCACAATAATTTTTTGATAAACTCAAGGAAAGCACTAACAAATCGCGAAACGCGACTAGCGATTAAGCGACAAGCAGCGCACCAAGAGAAAGAAATTCTTCTCCCCGGATGGAGAGACAACTATGATCCCGACATTAGTCTTTTTTTTATTTCTCTCAAGCTGGCCGTAAGATTGAATTTTGAAAGGAGCGCAAGCAAGCGACGACGCTTTACGGCTTTCCGCGATATCTCCGACTCGGCCAGTGGTGGTTGCTAGACGCCTAGACGCCTCCTCTCCTCTCGACGTTCCTCCCCAAACTTCTATCCATCGCCGTTTCGCGGCGCTGTCGGCGTCGTCCTTCCATCCCTATTTTTCTTCCTTTTTTTTCTGTTTTTTTTTTTTTTTTTATTTTCCTGAAATGACGCGGCGACACGCGACACGCTCGGTAGGTGAATTTTATTGGGATTTGTGTCTTTTAACAATTATACCCTCTTACACTTTTTCATTGACATGTTTCTTTCATTCTAAATGAGAAACGTTTATCGCCTTTCGGACATTGTGTTCATTCGCCAAATTTAAAGAAAGCAAATTTATCCTTTAACGTGGGATGAACGTCAATTTCATTGAGGAAATTGTAAAGCGTACGCATGACTATTCTGCGCATGTCTACCTCGCGGAATCGGACTTATAAATAAGGCATGTTATCAGATAGACTGGGTCGGTTATTTTCAGGTATCGACCAATCAGTGTTAAGGTCAAAACACGACCGCGATAAGCCGAGGACTCTGGATGTTCGTCGTTGCGAATTCAACTGATTTTGGATCGGTATCTTGCTTGCTTGTTACGTAGACTCTATGAAAGAATGCTCGCTTAAATGAAAAATGTTGTTATTATCCTCGTAAAAGGATATATTTTTGTCGTACAACGATACAATCGATAACTTATTAAAATTTCTAACGAAACATGTGGTAACTGTAAGAACGAGTTAAAACCCGATTAATCAAAATCAAGAATTTTTTGCGACAGGGTGTAATTATGACATCGATGATGATATTATCGAATAGTACAAATATTTATTTACCTAAACGTTAAATTCTTAAACGAAAAGTGTAAAAATGAACGATCGTTAAGACCCCTTGCTTTGAATAAAAGGATCAACGAGAGCTTTTAAATCAACGATGATGATATAATTAGAACGTATCATTTTCGCAGCAATGCAAACGTGCAAGTGGCGCGATCAAACGGCAGAAAGTGCAAGTTTTTAGATCGCAATAGCGAAGTTGAACAAAGCGTGCCATCTAGAGACCTAGGCAACAAATCCTAAGAAAATATTGATCGGACAAATGGCGCCGATAAACGATTAATCTTCGATCAATCAAAATCTAATTATATGCGAGATCTATTTAAAGCTGCAGGTTACATGCCCCTCGAAGGATGAACATCGCTCTTTTTCAATTTTATTTTTTTGAGGTAGAAACCCCACCAGCAGTTCTCCTCCTCCTCCTCCTCCTCCTCATCCTCAAGCTCGTTCATCGAAAAACGCAATAATCTGCGAGCTTGATGGATCGTTCGAATAATAGGTTCAGGCATCGTTCCTAAATTACGAAATCTTCTTCTTTATTTGTTGTGAAAGAGCACGGAAGACAGCGTTATTTCTAGTGAGCGATAAAAAAAAAAGCGATAAAAATTGACAAACTTACAATGAAAACGGCCATGATGTTTCCAGCTTCTGTGACGGTCGTTTTTCGTGTTTCGCAGCATGACGACTTTCAATTCCATGGCAACTACACGAAAAAGTAATCAATTAATAATGTATTTATTACTTGTTCTGATATCTTCTTTTTTTTAACACCGATCAACAAAGCACGATCATCAAATTATTAATTACTTACTTTCGCAAAACGATCGTTGCGTAGTCTAACATTCGATCGTGTGAAATTACTTCTAAACGTTTAATAGCATTTCAACGTTTATCACAAAAAACGATACATCATCGAAGAAGCCTCTTTCAAATTAACCGTTAAACTCGAGTTAACGTGTAATTATAACCCATGAAGATTATACTTCAAAGGAAGCGCCTAGCTACCTGATTTATGAACAATTAGATTTTATCGCATAAAACGTTGATTATTAACACGTTGAACGTAGGCTTTCCAGGATTTCCTACAGTTAAGATCTTACCCTTCTAAGGTAACGACTGATTCGTTGAAAAATTCTAACGATCTAGCAAGTACAATGGAAGTTAAATTATAAGGGTAACTATTCATGAACTATAATATTACTGCGTCAACTGACGAATCATGACTCGTCTTATCGGAAGGTCTTATTTTCACACATATTGAATAAAAACTACTAAGAAATCTTACCTTTTAATATAATCTTGTAACAAATCCAATCAAAGAATAATATTAATAAGAAACAAAATATACATAGATATTGTTTTCTTTATTATTTTCTATATTTAGAATCTTATTAAAGAGAAAACTACAAGGATTTTAAAATGTTAAGGAACAGAGCAATTGTGCCCCAGGAATTTTAAGGAAAAAAATTTGTTACGTCCCCTGGTATGGCCCTCTCGTTAATTCCCGTACCTTCTATCAATCATAATATCCTTGAAAACTCGATTCGAGCCTCCTCCGCCTCCCCAAAATCAATAGTCCAACGCCGACCTTGTTGCCTCGAACACGTCATGATCTCGAACAGGGTATTTTTGAAAACACGAATGGAGAAATACATAGAAGAAGGATTTACTCGAAAGGGTCGATCGGTTAGCCGATCAAAAAGAAGGTCTCAGTATACATCCCCTATAAGAATAAGTATACGTGTATGCATATGTACAACTAGATTGTCAACAAATTCAAATCAATCGTCGATGCGTAACTCTGTTGATCGTTACGTTTCAACAATTTGATCGAAGACAGGAAAGAAGGTAAAAAATGTTAAGTATTAATGTAAGATGAATTAAAAAGAGATGGACGCGTGATGAGAAAGAGAAATAAAGGGTGGGATTGGGTCTGCGGCGCCGCGACCAGACGCGCAGAGTCTCCGCACGATCACAATCAACGACAGTGGTACATGACCGAAGAAAACCCGGTCGATATGAACGTTCTTCTGACCTACAGAACATAACGTCTAGGTGTCTCTCTCGACGGTCAAACGCACACGCAGGCAAATCCGCGTGCGCGCGCGCGCGCTAGACCAACTGCTACTGTTAATATAAGCTATAGACAGACACACACACATACAACATAGACAGAATATATACACGTAGTAAACATATGTAGTATGCATGCATATCACAGAGGAGGGATTTGCATAGGCAGTCCCGTGTAAAGCCGTGAATCACAGATATTCGTTCGATCGAGATACGTGCGAGATTCGAAGTGCTTCATTGTCTGGCGCGAAGGGTGCTTGACCTTCCTCAACATATGGAACACGATCGGTATACCAACACGCCTTGTCGTTCCTTCTTCTCATCCTCCTCATCGTCATCGTCATCGTCATCGTCATCGTCGTCGTCGTCTTCGTCGTCGTTGTCATCGTCGTAGCCAGCAGCCATATTAAAAACTCGCTTACAATACGAATCACCTAGATATTAAGCGGTCTTTTGTGTACCAAGGTGTCCTCTTTCTCTCTCTCTCTCTCTCTCTCTCTCTCTCTCTCTCTCTTTTCTCCCTCTAATACATACACGTGTACATGTATATATAATCTCTTTCGGTAGCTCTCCAATTCAGTTCCTTGGTATACGCGTTGCCGCGGGACGTACCTACGTATTCATGGGACTACTTTCCCTTTGCAACACATACGATCTATCTATACCTTCCCCTTTCCTCATCCTCCTCTGTGTTACCCAAATCAACTGCTCTCAGCCCGTTCCGCGAGGTCGAGCGCCCTTTCGAAATTTGCCGATGGCCAAAGACGGCCTCGAGGACGTAGTGACTTGCTTGGCCTCGAATCCTAGATCCTTATCGAGTAGCCGAAAGCCGAGGAAAAGACAGTCCTATCGAACAAGCAACCCTGACGACAACGACAATGACAACGACGATGGTTATTCTATCTATCTATCTCTTTCTTTCTTTCTTTCTTTCTTTCAATCCTGTAAAAACGCGTATCACTGGATTCATTTGCAATTTGCTTTTACCTTGTACGAGAGAGACATCGATCAAACAGTAAAAGTTAATCGCTAAGATGGTAAAGCCTTTCTTACTCTTTTCTATCTATCTATATCTATCCATCTATCTATATCTAACTATCTATCTATCTAACTATCTATCTATGTATCTATATATTCCTTTTCTTCGCTACGGAAGGAAGAGCTTTCCTTTCCTTCATTCTTTTCTTTTCTCTTCTCTTCTTTTCTTTGCCTTTTTCGGGCCTATTAAAGACCCGAGAATCTCGATGAGTTACCTTTTCTCTCCCTCCGTTCTATATTTTAAATCGGCCACCCTATAAAAAGATTATTCTTTTCGTATACTCGATCTGTCTGTCCCAAATAGAATTCTATTGTAAGTATATACGTGAAAATGGCAGAGAATATTGATTCTCTTTCGCATAATACGTTTTTAAGAAATTAATCAAATTTCTTGTTGTTGATTTATTATAAATAATATACCTGTTACACGCGATTCTATTCGCACATTTTTTTTATATAGAAATAAAGCTTTACGACCTTCGTTGTTTAGTTCGCTTACGTCATCGAGTTGCCGTCCTAATGGCGGTGTTTGTCCGACCGTGATCACTGACCGATATGCCAGTCAGCTTAAAGCTATATCAGTTAGACTTAAAGCATCTACACTTTTTGATTTTTATTTCTGTTAGAAAAGAAGAGAAAAATACTTGGAGAAAAAGAGAGAGAGAGAGAGAGAGAGAGAGAAGTCGGAAGAAAGTTTTTTACATGTTTTATATCTATATATATATATATAAGATTTTAAGCACAAAGATATCTCTGAGCGTGTGTGCATACTCCGTTGTAGAGACGACTTTGACAGACAAGGTGAAGATTAAAGGAAGAGAAAGCTCTTGTCGTTCTACGATTTTTTCCCCTCTTTTTTTTTTTTTTTTTGTACAGAAAAAAGCGCACTGTTTGTCGCTCATTGTAGCATGCCAGACTCCATTGTATTTTTCTACGGCGTCGGTTATTTTCTCCTTTGAAATATTTTCGAACTTTTTTTTTCTTTTTCCACCACAAATTTCGCGAGAAAAAGTTAAAAGGCGCGTCAAAAAATTACGAAACACTTGCCCCAACCAAAATTAGTATTTCTTTTGTTCCTTCTTTCTTTCTTTCTTTCTTTCTTTCTTTCTTTCTTCGTTTCTTCGTTCATCGATTTTGGCCACTTGCCTTTCTTTCAAATACTTTTCTTAAGAGTCCTTTCTAAAGATCGCGCGAATTTTCTTTAATACGATTAATAAGTTTAAAAGAGAATTATTTCAAATTTTATTTTGTTATCAAATTTCATACAAGGATCGTCGATACAGTTGAGAGCTTGCAAATGAAAATGTAGTTTCGTCCTAGTTTAACTCTGTGTGCATGTGTGTGTGTGTTTGTTGAATCAGCTAGTGTATTTATTCATATATATATATGAGCAACTCGAGTGTCGAGAGCTTTTACACGCAACTGAAAAAGAGAAACCCGTTGAGGGCGAGGAGGACGTCCATCCATCCATCCGCATGATTGAACAAACGAACGCACAGAAAACGATATTTAAGAACGAAATTCTCTGTGTTCTTACAAATCGTCTAGCTGCATAGACTAAAAAAAAAAAAAGAAAATATCCAATCCCTTTCTATTGTTAATTTATCATCGACATCGTTCTATCAAAATGAAAATAATTTGACAAGAAGGATATGACGTATGACCTACAAAATGAAATGTAGATCTAACAATAGAAAAAGAAAAAGAAAAAGTAGGAGGAGGAGGAGGAGGAGGAGGAGGAGGAGGAGAAAGAAAAGAGCAAGTATCTAATTAGCGACATATTAACTAATGATCTATATCCCTGTCGACTGATTCTAATTTATTTTCTCATTTAACCGATCGGCCGTTCGACTTGTCTTTGATTCTTCTCCTTCTTTTTCTTCTTTTTTGCTTATGGAGGGTAGAGGTAAGGAGTAATATCTCTGTATATGAAAAGTGTCCGTCGAAATGCATTCAATTAGGGTGGCGCCCTAAATTGTAAAATAAGCGCCAAATATTATTAAAGTAGAATTGACAAATAAACAATTACAATACATTTACAATTGCTACATTCATACCATACCAAGTGTCTACACCAGCGCCATTCTGGAAGGTTTTTCAACTGTTATTGACAGAAAACGCTGGACACTTTGTCACATTTTACTCCCACAAGAGATTTGACTCCTAACCTCAACCCTCCAAATATTTGGCGCTTCCTTTAAAATGTACCCTGAAGCTACTGTAGCGCCACCCTAATTGAATGCATTTCGACGGACACGTTTTCATCATACAGAGATGTTACTCCTTACCTCATACCCTTCATATTTTTGCTTTAATCGTTCTATATTCCGCTATTTATGGAACTTTTGGTAAGTATATATGTTAGTAGGTAGTATATCGATATACAATAGAAGGTTAATCGTCATTAGCAAACGATAGACAGCAAAAAGAGCCGTTCTTAGGTTGATCCTCGAGAATGGAGTAATATGACAGACGGAATCTACCGCCCTAGGCCAAGGGAAGTATCTTTTCTCTCACTTTTTCTTCCACTCTGTATATGAAAAAGAACACTTAGCGAGTCTTCTTACCGTGCATATATGTACGTTTCCGTGTAAACGGAGGCTCAACGAGTACTCTGGAGTGCACTGAAACTACAAAACGAACGAATCTATTGTCTCGGTTGATGCTCGACTTCTTCTCGCCGCACCCCCACACTCTGTCGTTCTCACTCCGTTTAAAAAATTTTTTTTTTTTTTTTTTTTTTTTTTTTTTTTTCTTCTTTTAAACGCAAACGCACCTCATGCAGACGATCGTTACAATTGCTCCACGATAAGCCATTATTTCTCACGATAGTAGATATCACGCGTTTATTTTTTCTTTTTTCTCTGTTTTTTTGTTTGTTTGTTTATTTGTTTGTTCTTTTACAAAGAAACAATTTCGTTTCTAATGATCGTTTGTCGTAATCTCACTTAGATATTCCACAGACAAGTTGAAAAACTTTATTTTTATTATTCCCCTCTTTTTTTTTTTTCTTCTTCTTTTCTTTTCCTTACACAATTTGTCACCGCGTTGATTAAAACGTTCTCGATTTTGCCCAAAGATACCTTATCGCACGCAACGTAAAAGAAGAAAAGAAAAAAATAATAATAATAATACTAAAGAAATGAAAGATTTGAAAATTAATTACGAAATAGTATTAAAAAAAAAAAAAAAAAAAGGAGATAAAAAGCAAAAACGGCTACTTCAATAAATTTATGCCAATGTGAAACTTACCTTAATCACTTTTTATTTTTTTTTGTCATAATGCCATAGCGAAAATCGTGATTAAAGTAAATAAAAAAGATATAATGTAATATACGTAATTTATAGCAATAATGATAGTCAATTATTGATCAAAACATGCAATATGAAAAAAAAAAAAACGATTTTTAATGAATAGAGTGCGTTTCCTACAATATATTTATATATATATATGTAGATTGAAACTTAAATAATGCCAACTATTTATTCACAACCGATACAAGAAGAGTTACATGTTTGCACCTGTTACTGTCCTTCAAAGTAATCACCAGCGTTGTGTAGAACCCGTCAGCAGAGCCTGTTCTGTTGATGGTGCGAGTCAAACGGTCCATAGATTGGTTTGATGATCGGCCAAGGATTGGTTTGATGACCGGCAAATGTTTGGCCGATGATTGGTTTGCCAAGCTTGGCCTGGCGTTATCATTCGGGCCATCAGCCATGCTAGGCCCAATCATGGTATCCTATCATCGGCCGCCATGCATGGCCCAATGATGGGCCGATTATAATTCTTTGTATGGGTACTGCCATGTCTCATCCAGTGTTAAGATACGGCGTAAGAAAGCCTCTCCTTTGCGCTCATGGCGCAAGCAAGCGTCGTAACGCATCCCTTTCTGCATTTCCGTCAATTCACGAGGAACCCATCGTGGCATTCGCTTCAGAACTGTTCCAGAGATTCGACAGGCAGTAGACCGTTCCATTCGCACCATCAACAGAACAGGCTCTGCTAACGGGGTTCTACACAACGCTGGTGACTACTTTGAAGGACAGTAACAGGTGCAAAAATGTAACTCTTCTTGTATTGGTTGTGAATATATAGTTGCCACTATTTAAGTTCCAACCTACGTATATATAATATATTATTCTAATAGTTCGATGCACTATTTGGTGCGGTGAAAGATATAATAGAGAAGAAATGGTGAATAATGGAAATAAAGGGTAGAGAAAGGTGAAAGAGATAGACGTAATGAACATGCAAGGCAAAAGTCATGTTACGAGGCGATTTTCAGGAGCCGATAATTACTTCTAAAGAAATATGTAGATATCGGATAAAAGGAGTTAGAGTAAATGAAGTAGATGCTTTAGTTAATTAACACGTAAAAGTACAAGTGATTTGTTTATCGTGAAAGAATACTTGTATGTAGAATAAAAAAAGATATTATTGTAAGAGGGAGCAGATAAGAGTAAGAATAAGTAATAGTAAGTAAATAATTATGGTAATACAGTGATATGGTGGTAAATAGTAATTAGTAGTAGTAGTAGTAACGGTAGCAGTAGCAGTAGCAGTAGTAGTTAGTGATAGTAATAGAAAAAAGAGTAGTAATAATAGAAGAAGAAGAAGAAGAAGAAGAAGAAGAAGAAGAAGAAGAAGAAGAAATAGAAGAATAAGAAGAATAAGAATAATAAGAAGAAGGAAAAGAATTTACGAGCACAAAGAACGAATGAAGGTGAAAAAATAAGAATAAGAGTTAATGTACCCTATTGCTCATAGTCTGCGATGGTGATCACCCGGAAGTCCCGACAATAGGCCAATTCCTACCAACACAATAATATAACAATCAGTGACTTTTTTAATAGAATGCTCGCAAGAATGCTATTAATCCTATTAATAACACAATGTTAAAGATAGCATTGCCGATGAACGCGAAAAGGGACACACCGAAATTCAATATTTCCACAAGAGAGATGTGTTGTACTTTAATTATAATCTGTAGTTTAGTTTTTTCTTAGACTTATCGTTATGATCTCTTAAAAAGCTTTCTTTGGGAATCGCGTAGACGCGAATACTGATTGACGTAAGTCATAGGGTGGTAGGTACGTGGATTTTACCATGTGGGTTAAAACGTAATATTAGAGATTCTAGTGTCCTCGAGGGCTGCGAGATGCGAACCTCGACAGAGATTGCTGAGATATGAACCGCTGCCATTCTCTAGCACTTCTTCTGTTACCCCTTCACCCACACGCTCCTCCTCCCCACTATCCATTCCACTCGTACACCTCCCGTAGGATGACTCCCACCATTTTTATGCCCACTCGAAAAACGCCTTCAACCGCCTATTTACGAGACACGAACAAGCCACGGCCAAAGAAATCTAGGTCGCCGATTTTAATCGACTCGAAAAAGGACCATTCAGCCAACGTTGAAATTTAATCAATTTCTTCTTCCGAGAAATTCTTACACTAATAAACTATTCTCTTCTTCGAACAACTACACGCGATTATATCTCTTTGTGTTGTATATATATATAATATTTTTTTATTTATATTTATAATACGCGCGCGATTAATGCTCACGCTTTACTTTGGAGAAAAATAAATGTTCATAACTCAAATCTAATTCGACCCCTAAACTCGTGCCAAATGATATAATGGCACTTTGCAAAAAATGACATATGAAAATGTTGTTAATATACTCAAAGTACATTAACGAATGCTTTAATAAAGCATATCGTAGACACCAAACATATCTCTCTCTCTCTCTCTCTCTCTCTCTTTCTGCTCATGGATCTTTAAAAGGTCGCTTTTACTTTTTGATTTATGTTATCCTCTTTTCCTCTTCCAAAGTTGTTAATCGGTATAGCTAATAAAACATATGGCTCGATAACTTTAAATTAATAATCGTATAAAATTAATAATATCGTAGTAACAAAAATAATTTATTAGAGCAAAACTAGTTTTAGTAATGCATGTAATTTGAAAAAAAAAAAAAAAAGAAAGGGAAAAAAGCAAGAGAGAGAGAGAGTAAAAAAAAAAAGGGGGATATTATTATCGTCAGAAAGCGCTTTATGAAAGAACGAATAGGATGTCGTTACGAGTGTCGATTAGTTTTCCAATAGGAAAAGACACGATTAATGCAATTATGTCTGAAAGGGAAGGTTATAAGTCACTGTTTATTACGTTCGCATGCATCAAAATTATTAAGATGAATTAACGCAGAAGAAAAGTTGAAATTTGAAGAAGAAAATATTCAGAGAGAAGAAAAAGTATGAAAGAAAAAGAGAGATAGATAAACAGACAGACAGAGAGAGAGAGAGAGAGAGAGAGAGAATGAAAAAGAGAGAAAGGTTTGTAAGAAGCGAAAAATAGTAAAAAAGATATAAGTGAAATAAAAAGAGACCAAGAATGAAGATAGAGAAATGGAAAGTGTATGATGAGAGAGAAAGAGAGAGAAAAGGAGAGTGTGTGAGGAAGTGAGAGATAGAGAGAGATAGAGAGAGATGGAAAGAGAGAGAGAGAGAGAGAGAGAGTGAGAGAGAGAGAGATAGACGAGAAGTACAATATGGGTCAGTTATTGATTGCTCCCTGATCGACTCTCCGTAATGCCTACCATTCATCTCTAACGTTTCTATCCATGTTGTCTTAGATATTGACGATACGCAAGTAGCCGTTTGATGGTCCAGAATCATGTGGAACGTGTATTTTATATCTCTGAGAAAAATGATGACGACGGTGATATCATAAATATTTTCAACTTGATAAAAATACAAAAGCAAAATAAGAAAAGGTTTTATTATTATTATTATTATTATTATACCAACACGATGGCAGAATGAAACGCATATTAGCGTCATATAATGCATCAGCTTATTTACGTCGACCCTTATCACATTAAATATACGCGCTATGGCCAAGTAAAAAAAAAAAATTCACAGGCAGTTCGTGCGACGAGTGTATTAGCTAACGAGGCAAATTAAGAAAGAAAAATTTGCAAACTACCATGTTGAATACAAAATACAAATGAAACGTGACCATCGTTATGAAAGTGTTAAGCTCTACTGCGTTGACTATCGTTAAAAAGAAGGAGCAAAAGAGAGAGAAAGAGAAAGAGAGAGAGAGAAAGAGAGAGTTTGTTTCTCTGTGAACTCTCCTGCTTGATAAACTAATGTCATTCTTGCAGCCAAGTTTTCGCGATAAAAAGAATGATTTTTGTCTAAAGAGAAGGCTAACGAAGAAACGTTATCAATCGATAAAATCGATGATAAACTTTCGATCTTACCGATCCTCTCTATTGATATAGATACAAGGAGGAGAAAAGTTTGCACCTCATTTTACTCCGAAACGTTCGATCTACTTGAACAAAGCAGGTCGTTCATTCAACAAAGCAGTAGCAATGACAGCTCAATGGCTGCAAAATGTGGGCTAACCCTGAGGGTACGATTTTATTGGAGCGACGATAAAAGGTAGTTCTATGAAGGAAATGACGACAATTTCAAAGCGAACAAAGAATAAAAATACATGTTTGTATAAAGCTGAAGAAACGAAGCGTGTCAATGACTAGGTCGATGTCAAATCATCGATCGATTTCAATTATTTTCATTTTTATTTCTTTATCTTTTGCGTTAATAGTCAAACAATCGTTCCCTTATCAATTATTTACATGTCCATCATTTTCTTAGGGACACGTTTGTATATGTTTCAAAGTTAAACCTTTTGACGGACCTAATCGTTCAGAAGAAAAAGCAACTCTGTAATCTTCTCGATTCTTGCCCAGAAAAACGAGTAGCCTCTTCGAATGGTTCTTTCGATATTTATTAATTCGAAAGAAATATATAACGTATGCAGATGTCGTGTCATAGTTTAGTTCGAATTTAATCTCCCGAGTCGTCCCCAGGTACCTCGCTGCTGCACTAGTAAGTATTATCAAAGAACACGCACGAATTTTATATAGGGCGCATGTGCTAATAATCTTTACGATTTATTAACTCGGCATAATAGTGAAAGCAATTGAACGTCTGAGAGGTCCGTTCTCTATTAGATAAAACATATTAATGATCTTGGGTTGTTTCCTAATTAATCGTTCGTTCGTTCGTTCGTTCTACGTAGCTACGCTAATATGAACGAAAAAATATATTAGACGTTGTACTACGTAAACATCACGTGCTTTTCCCATCATGCGCAGCAACGAACGCATCTAGCCAAAGATACGGTAGTGTCGTAGCTCGGAAAATCATAGAATCGATGAAAGAATAGAGTAGATGTGAGTTAAAAGAATCTAAAAAGAGAAGTACCTAAGTGGATCGTATAAGATTTATGTATAAGATACTTACGGATGGGAAACGCGCCTGTGGAGGCTTCTAACAGACATGGTCTTGTTACGACCCGTTCCTTCGAAGGAAGCTTGAAAGATGGTCCCGCTTCCAGCGTCGGTTCCGGTGTAAGTCCCGACGTAGGGTCCAGCGTCGAATCTGGCGTCGGATCCAACGTCGGTAACGGAATCGGTTCCAGGATCGGTTCTAGGTGCGGCGGCAACGTCAATGCCAACGTTACCGTTTGGCGTGACGCGGCGCGAGGCAACCGAGCCGGGAGAGGCTACGAGTTGGTCTCCCGTCGGTGCCACGGTCACCGCCGCCGCCGCCGATGCGAAGCCCCCCGAGGTCGCCAGAACGGCGCTGTTGATAGTGGTACCGGTGCCGGCGCCGGTGCCGGTGCCGGTGCCGGTGCCAGTGCCGGTGCCGGTGCTGGTGATGGCGGTCTGGTTGCTCCTGACGTTGGTACGTCGGAAGGAGCCCGACGTACCCAACAATCGCCGTGCTAATCTGCGGGCGAGCCGACGGGCCAGGCGCGCCCCTGCACCACCGACACCCACGCTGACAATATTTCTGTCCCACCCCCCGTGTCCAGGGGGTGGTACAAGTTGCACGGTTTACCCCTTCAAAACCTTCCTCTTTTTTTCCTATATTTTTCGTCTCTACTTTCCCTCCAGGACCTCTTGAGCGCTCCGAGACTCGCTTTTCTTCCGTCCTACGCAACGAATTATCCAGCCTCTTTGGCTAACTTTTTGTCTCCTTTATCGCATTTCCTTACGCAATAAACACAACGTTAAAAATTCCGTGTCTCTTTGGCTCAACGACAACGATCCCCTAGTTGCCTGCGAGGTCTAACGATTGCCACGAAAAATCAAATTAACCAAAAGATTATCCAATATTCAATGTAAACGGCTTGCAAATGTACCTAAAATGTGTAAGTTGGGATCATCGATGGATTTAAATAAAAAAAAAAACCGATTAGCCCAAGAGGTACGATCAGCCTCGTGCTATCGAATCGTTCAAGGGAACGCTATTTCCATATTTTCGTCCTTGATCGTATCACGAACAGTAAAAATTTTGTTTGCGCCTCGCGTCAAATTAGCTTTCACGAGTCTCTGCGAGAATTTGCGTGATTCTTCTTTCGCAAAAAGCATCGCGCCACCTCGCTCCATTTCTCTTCGAATCCACGTGTCTTCCTTCCCCTTCTCCTTCTTCTCCTCCTCTTCCTTAATTCACCTTATCTCCACCCTCTAATATAGCTTAGTATCACAATGAACAATTTTCCTACGCTTAACCTTAAGATTATAAAATCACAGTCGCAAATTGATACGGATCCTGTCGTGCGAGCCCTTTCCTCCCTTTCGCGCGAGTTTTTTTTCTTTAGGCGTCGTCGCGAGAACGACGATCGTTCTCTCGGACCACTTGCTCGGGTCTATGTCGACGCGCATGAATTTCTTCAGGCTTTATCCATGTAATGAAATCCGGATGATTGAGAGAAACCGTGATCGTCGTTCGCACACCGTTGCTCCCTACGGGACGGATTGCGTCTGCTCATCGATATCGATACTAGCCGCCTTTAGGAAAAGCCTTTCTGATCTTTCACCGGCTTCACTCGGCTCAGCTCGGCTCGGCTCGCGCCACGAGGCTCTCGTGCTCTTTGTTCGAACGAATGACTGCTACCATCACCGGCACAACCACTACTACCACCACCTTCTCTACTACCACTACCACCACCTTCTCCACCACCACTACTACCACCACTACCACCACCACCACCACTACCAGCACCGCCACCACCGTCGCCACCACCCTCGCTCCCGCCCTCACCCCCTCTCTCGCCCTCACCCTCGCCCACGCCGCCACCTCCACCACCACCACCACCCGCAGCACAACCCTTCCTCGACTCGGCGAATCAGCACGCGATATCTTGCGAAAATCAAAGAACTCTCGATCTATTTGAATCCTCCCGATTCTTCCCGCGCTTTATCGCATTCGCCGATATCTTTGAATCCTGCGTAATCGTACGACTATATCTTGTATGAAAGAAACGAGAGACGAGCAATGCCATTTTTTACTTTTGTCCTCTTATCTTTGATCCTTATTATTTATCTTCTTTCCCTTCTTCTTGTGCTTCCTCTAATACTAATTTGCACTGTTATACAACAATAGTATCTAAGTTCTATCGATCAATTTCATTCCTCCGTTTGAAACCCGTTCCTTCGTTCCACGATTGTACCCTCGTCTAACTTCATTTTCGGTGCACTATTCCTTCGAGGAAAGAATGATACAGATCTTTGAGATGTTGGGTGGCGCGTATCGATCGAAAATCATCAACTGACATATCCCTCCATACCCCTTCTCTCACCCTCATACTCTCTCTCTCTCTCTCTCTTTCACTCTTTTTTCTCTTTCTCTCTCTCTCTCTCTCTCTCACTCGTTTCTCTATATCTCCCACTCGCTCTTTCTCTTTAGAAAACTCCACAAGATAAGAGAAGAGGTCGCTCGAGCGCCAACCGGAACTCAAAATTACACCTCTACTTTTTTTCTATCCCTTTCTCTCCTTTCAATTATTTTGTACGAATCCTCTTCGGTTTCTTTTCTTTGAACTTTCATCCCCCATTCCTTTTAACTTCCTCAATCCACTTGCAACTTCGACGACGTATTCCTCCTTAGATGTATCAGTCAAGTCTGATTTTCATGTATTGCATCGTTCTTCTTTAGCTGCAATAACACATATCCAAATTTTATTACATAAATACAAACTCTATCACACAAAATGACTTATAATAAATAAAGTTAATACTTTTCGCGCTCCCTTTCTTTCCTTATTTCTCTCTTACCCTCAAATTTCCACCCTATCCAAGTTACAAGATGACAATTCGGTTCTTGTTATCGAGCACACCCTAAATCTTGATACAGCACTCTTACCTTATCGAGTAAAACGACGTAACGTTGTGCTCTTGTAAAGGTAACAGTGTCGAACGTAACAGAAACATTCGCTTAGGTATCATCAAATGACACTGCGATAGAGAAAGAGAATTCGGTATAATGAAAATCGAATCAAACGGTAGGCAACACTTTACCGATCGTCAATGTTTTCGGGTGTATGTTACGGTGTGCTTCGATACACGTTCCAGTCGCGATCATATTATTCGTTACTCTTAACTTTGCGCTTTTTTTTACGCTTATTTATCTATCCTCTTATCCTATCTCTTGCTATTCCCTCTCCCTCCCCCTCTCCTATTCCACCTCGCTTTGCGCATTCCACTCAATTGGCCCACTCACTCGTACTTGTTTTGCCAAAGAATCTACTTTCGCACCCTCTCATCCATCCATCCATCCATCCATCCATCCATCCATCTATCCATCTATCTATCCATCCATCTACCTGTTTCCGTTCTTTAATTCGACCGCTTATTCATTCATCTACTTCTCTACATATCCACCGTTCCCTTCCTACCCCCCGTCAAAGCTCGTTTATATGCTCCGATCGTAAAACGAATGTAAGAGAGCGTGATATGTTCCTTCGGTTTAAGACGATGCCATGCATGCGCGCCGATCGTCCTTATTGATTACGACGCATTGCTGCGTGTAGAAAGCCGATCGCTTCGCTTTTCTCCCTGAAAAGGGACGTTCGTTTCCAACGTCGTTAGATGAGAACAATGAAAAACGTTTCCTTTGAACGATAAAGCTAGTAAACGCGAAAGGTATATACTACTGTGTAAGCCCGCGATAGGTGCAAGCCACTGAGCGATTACTCACTCTGCAACAGTGGCTACTGTTATACGCGATCAAACGTACCATTGACTTTGACGTTAGGCGGCTGATAGCCGGCCTCGCACTGATACCGTACCGCCCGCGCCGTAACAACCACGACCTGACTACATCCGCCCCCTCCCGCATCACCTACTCCTCCTCATCCTGATTCCCTTCTTAACTCTTCTACAACCACCGCTACGCCAACGACGTACCGACCAGCCAAAAAACACAACCCTCTTTTGCAAACGATTTGGGCGCCGCGTTACGACTTTTCTCGAAAACGATTCTCCTCCTAGATGACACTTCCTTTCTTCGATTGCCTTTTTATACGAGATTCCTCTTTCCTTCGCTTCTCTTCTATCCTCTTCTCTTCTCTTCTCTTCTATTCTCTTCTTTTCTATTCTTTTCTACCCTCGACAATTTTCTTCTTGATCTGTCAATTATAAGCAACGTATTAATCTAATCATTTGTACCTACATATATATGCAATAATTTACAAAATTCTATCATTATCTTATCCTAAAGATTATCTAATCTTTACAATTGTATTACTTTTGATGTTTTCAATTATTTTCTTAGAAAGATTTCATCAAATACTTGTATCGGTCAACAATTTCCTAACATTGATTCAAGTAGAACATATCAAAATTATTACGTGACTACTTTATTGATATGAATTAATAATGATATCATAAAATTTGTTTTACCAAAAACTAATCTTATAATCTAAGCAAAGTTATATTATTATTCCATTAATTTGTATGTTCTACGCTCCTTATTAGATGATAGCTGCACAAATTCAACGTTTAACCCTTTCTATCAATTACTTTGATGTTTAAATTAATAATTGGAACAATAACGTCTTCATATCCATTGAAGTAATTAACAAGTGAATCTGCAAAAGAAGAAAAAATTAATTGTTCGTTTTTGTCTATTCTAATTATTATTCATACTTTAAAAAGGTACAAATACAATAGCATAAGAGGCGCGTGCCGTGCTTCTAACGACATCTATTAAAGATCGGTGCAAGTAATTGCGAAAAAACGAACTTTGGTATAAAACTTAAATAATTAGTAGATGAATACTTATTTATAAATCCATAAAAACTGAGACCATTAGATGTAATTAAAAAAGAAATATATTCGAATTGATTATGTTTAACAGAAATATTTCATTTATGTTTCACGTGATATGCAAACATTTTCCATACGAAGGTAACTTCAACGCAATAAACATCACAGTTTCAAAATCAATGGACAAGATTATATATTTAAAGATTATGATAATGCAGTACAGCTTTAATATTAATGTATAACTTCAACTACACATACTGATAACTGTAATAATAAACATTTTACTTTGTAATTATTTTTAAATGAAATAAGTATTGTAATATAACAGCAAGGAGAGTAACGAATAATTGTCGTTCCTCAATAATGGCACTTGGCGCGAAGATCCAAAGATGATCATGCGCATGCGCACAAATGATATTCTCATTTTTCTATTTTCATTTGATTTATTATTTACATGCAAATATTTCCCTATTTATATTCAATTAATTTAATTAATATAATATTTATAATAATCCAAAAGGAAAAAGAAAAATGAATAGATAAAAGTTTCAAATTCACAATTATTCGCAAATTCGGCTGAAAATAATAAAAAAAAAACAACTTCTATTTATATCTTCTCTCGAGAAACGATATTAATCGAATCATACATATCGACTTTTTCTGTCTAACAAAATATATCGTTTTTTTAAATTTTCCTTATAGAAAGAACATTGTTGTTTATAAATAATGATTCTTTATTTAAATTTGCGAGGGCGCCACGTATCAATAAACATATTATTATTTACCGAGTCGATTTATCGAAAAATCGTTCGTTATCGATCGGAACGGTGAGGGCGCAGCTTATAGGAATACGAAATTTCGATGATCTTTCTTGTGTATTATGTGACATACTGATTTTGCCTATATTTTTTCTTTAAAAAGTAATGTTGAAATAACAAGCAGCTAAGACGTGCCTTACGTTTTAATAGCTTATCGTTTCTTTATTTGCTTAACTTGGCACAAAGTGAGTTATTCTCGCTAACAGATCCTTCGGCCATCTTATCAACTCGATTCTAAACAAACGTGCCTCAACGGATCCGCAATGGCGGAGACAAACGGGGCCGCAAATTTAAACACAAAAAATGGAAATTTTATTTGCGGTGTTGTAGAAGGTATATAAACAATATTAAATTATTCTTCTGATTTTATCATTATAATATATTTATTTGTGACTTTATAATGAAAACCATATTTTACTTTATTGTGGATACAGATGTCTTATTATTTATGTATTTTGTTTCTTTTTTATTTTTTTTATTTCATTATTTCTCTTGTCTCATTAATAATAATAATATTACATTAAAATTTATTTTGAATAGGATTTTATGGAAGACCATGGACAACGGAACAACGAAAAGACTTGTTTCAAAAGTATGTTTCTTAAAATATATAGAATATATGTGTCAAGGAATACAAGAATTTTTGTTATATTTGTAGACTCAAAAAATGGGGAATGGATTCATATTTGTACGCTCCCAAGGATGATTATAAACATCGTGCTTATTGGAGAGATTTGTATACGGTGGAAGAAGCTGAACATCTGACGGGTTTGATCACAGCTGCTAGAGAATGCGGTATTACATTTTATTATGCTCTATCTCCAGGATTAGATATCACGTATTCCAATGCCAAGGAAGTGGCAGCGTTAAAAAGAAAATTGGAACAAGTTAGCCAATTTGGTTGCACCGCGTTTGCCTTATTGTTCGATGATATAGAACCAGAAATGAGCGAAGCAGACAAAGAAATGTTTCAATCATTTGCACATGCACAAGTATTAACATTTATTCTTGATCATTTTTCCTACATCCTTAACATATTTCATTATATTATTTTGTTGTTGTACCGTGCAGGTTTCTGTAACTAATGATATTTTTCAACACCTTGGACAACCTCGTTTTCTTCTATGTCCAACACAATATTGCGCTACTCGAGCAATACCTAATGTATCTTCTTCTGAGTACCTGAATACTCTTGGAATGAAATTAGCTCAAGAAATTGATATAATGTGGACAGGTCCTAAAGTAATATCCAGACTTTTAACCATTGAATCTATTGAAGAAATTACAGAAGTTCTTAGAAGACCACCTGTCATTTGGGATAACTTACATGCTAATGATTATGATCAAAAAAGAGTTTTTCTCGGACCTTATTCCGGTAGATCACCAGATCTTATTCCTAAATTAAGAGGTGTTTTGACCAATCCTAATTGTGAATATGGTGCCAATTTTGTTGCTATTCACACATTGGCACAATGGAGCAGATGCAATATTGATGGAAAGAGAGATTTAAGTCTGAGTATGTTTTATATTTTTCTTCATTTACATATTTTAAACAGTATATTATAATAAGTTCTGTATTGTTTCATAGACGACACTGTATCTGCTGATATTAAATTAGAAACAGAAACGGAAGATGGAGTTATTGGAGAAGACGTACCTTCAACTTTATCTCCAAACATGTATCATCCGCGTCATGCATTGAAAAATGCAATAAATGAATGGTTATCAGAGTTTAATAAGAAAAAAGCAGCATGGGGTGTTATAGCAAAACCACAACCATGCGTTGCCCCAACAATACCAATTCCAATTATTCCTTCTGTTAATACATGTATGAGTTTGACATCCACTACAACGACAACGGTTCCAGCAACTCCTACACCAGTAACTAATTCTAATCACTTACAAGCATTGGCTGAAGTATGTTCTACTGTCACAAGTAGCGATAGTTTTGCCCAACCTTCTACTGGACCTATTATGAATTCTTTAGTATCTGATACCAAAGTAATCAGTGAACCTATAGTTTCAACAATATCTCCCAGTATAGGAAATGAAGCAATTCCATCGATCATGTCTTCGGTTGAGCCAATGGATTGTAACACAACTCCTAGTGATTCTCCTGCTCATGGAATAAAAATACATGTAGAAGATGACATCATGGTAGAAAATACTTCTGTGAGTCATTTATAAATTTTATTTATAGAATTTTTACATCAATGTAAATTTGTATTAATTTTTTCAATCAAATGTTCATAGACATGTAGCGAAGCTTCTGCAGGTATGCAAGTAGATGTAGATGCTACTTCACCAACGGTTAATGGTACACAAATGATTATCGAAAATGATAGTGAAACTCATGAGAATAATGATAATATAGATCAAGATAGTTTGTCAATGAAAGATGCAGACAAACAATTAACTCAAGAGGATCTATGTTTGTTGTGCGATTTATTCTATTTACCATTTGAACATGGTGGTCAAGGTATTCAATTGTTACAAGAATTCAACTGGCTAAAGAGCAATGCTCACGTTGTTATGAAAAAATCAAAGGAAGAAGATGTTGCTTCGCAATCTGATGTTAGTAAACATAATTAATTAATAATTTATTTTGTAACGTGTAAATTTCACTTCATTATTTCAATAAAAATATTTCAGATTGAAGAGTGGCATGCTCGTGCAGCTAAAATGAATGATATGTGTAACGCAGTAAACAGATTATTTCAACGACTTACCTACTGTAATAATCGCGAACTATTATATGATTTATATTCATATATGTGGGACATGAGAGGAGTTGTATCATTACTAAATAGTTATGTAAAATGGTTAGGTAAGTTATCTCTGTTACAAATACAAGTTTTTCTTTTTTTTTATAGTAGATTAAATTTTCTGAAAATAATCTATTCTTTTTGAAAACAATGTAACATTTGAAATTGTACATATGAATAATGTCCATTGAAATATGCATTGAAAATGTGATTACATATTTCAATTAGTAAAATGTTACACTAATGATGAAAGTCTACTAAAATGCTAATATGCTGGTACAATAATTGAATTTCTAAATATATATATATATATATATATATATGTATATATTATATTATAATTTTATATTTCTAAAATGATCAAAATTAAATTAAGGTATATTAATTCAATTCTAAATTTTTATTCTCAGTTTACTGCTCACTGTACTTGAACTACATTGGCTATGTGGAATAATTTATTATAGCTGCTGACAAATGCTGTTATTGGCCTTTCTCAAAAATATTCTTATTTATTATCTGTACTTGTATTTCAGAACAGATTTATCTGCAACATTGGTAAGTCTAGCGTCTTTTTTAACATTTATATTTATTACACTTTTTGTTTACAAGGAAGGTATACTTTTATTATGATTATGTTATTATACTTCCTAATAATAATAATAATAACATTATAATTACAATTAAAAATCATGCTATATATTGATATTTAAATAATGAATTTCGAGTACAATATAAAATAGTATATTAAACGTTAACTTTATTTTCATTTTATTTCACTTCATGCAATTTTGGTTATTTCATTTTTATATTTCGTATTTAATTGTAAAATTATAATTATCAATATGATTATATTTAAAAAAAAAAAAAAAAGTTTCGATCGGAAAACATTCCATAAAATCTGAAAATTATTGATGTTGTACTCTTCAGTGCTATCCCATCACACATTATTAGAATTATACGATTGATGTGATAGGTGAAAATATTTCTTATTTTAAATTATACGCCTTTACTTAATATATTCCAAGAAAATAGAAATTATTTATTTATGATGCATTTAATATAAATTTTAATCATACATCATTCTGTGGATCACATAATTAACAAAATTATTTCTTACATTTATTTCTGCGCTTTAGAAATGAATGTACCCCATGCGGCATTGCATAAAATTGGATAAATAAGATTGTTTCTAGAAACTTGAATCAAATTTATATATATATATTTATTTGTGTTTGTTTGTTGTGTGTGTGTGTGTGTGAGAGAGAGAGAGAGTGTGTGTATGCATCTGCCAGTTTAAACAAATTTTAATTAAAAAAAATCGATTGGTGTAAAAAATAAATTCTTGTTTACATATAATAGCAACATCTTATTTATGCAATAATTAATTTAATTAGGTCAGCCACACATAATGATGAAAATTTAAACTCAATGAATAAAATGACTATTCAAAATGAATATATATATAT
>NW_015148982.1:948147-1025870 GCF_001465965.1 Polistes dominula
TATATATATATATATATATATGAAAAATAAAACTAAATGTCGTGGCTTTCCTGCGTAAAGAAAAAAAATGACTGCGGCACAAAACTCTTACTAGATCAATAATATTTTTGGGAAACTATTTAATAGCATTTCTTCATGGATAAACAAATATCGGATTTGAAATCTTCTTGTACCAGCTATTAACATAACAATTGACTTTCTTTTACAGAACCTACTTAGCAGAAATGTATTTATAGTGTATCAGTCCTATAATATATATATATAATAAGAATTTTATTAATTAAATAATTATATTAATAATTATTAGTTTCCTAATATTGACATTTCTGCTATGGTAATAATATATGAGGAATGATACGATACTTTAATACGCTGACTAACTACTACTCTGTGTTTTTGTCCTGTTGATAGCATTTGGCAGATTCCCAGCAACGATGACAACGTATACCCAGGGAAGCTACACATGTATGCGATTCATCAGTTTTAAGTAATTTACCATTGCGCGCGCGATTCGCGAGACCTTGAATTTGAAAACAACTATTTGTGTTTTTTTTTCTATCATATATATTCAAGGTTTTGCACACACATATTACAAACACATTTATTATTTTTTCCTCTTTAACATAAATAATAAATACGCGCGTAAAAGCTCTGCATTCCTATGCCATAGGAGAATTAATGCGCGATTATTAATGCAATTTTAACGCATCATACCATAAATACAGACAGGATGAGCATACTTATTAATATTATCAATTGCATATTTATTTTAGTCGGTTATATTTTATTACAATCATTGCAAATGAATATATCGAATGATTTTTCATTGTTTCATTTTACATTTTAAAAATATTTGTTTAATATTGACGAAGTTTATTCACTATTTATATTGTATTGAGTAAATTTGAAAGTAATATAATTTGCAACTATTTCAATTTTTATATTTAAGATGACTAAAATATTGTTTTGCAGATAAAGTATGTTCAATCTGATATATTTAGCCAAAAAAAAAAAAAAAACATCATTTTGATATAGATATATACAATTTCACAAACTCTTGAAACTTAATGATACTTATATGGTCAATTACGATAGAAAAATTAGTTCTGACAATTGTCTTCTTCTCATAGCTTATTATTACAAATAATATTATTGTATGTCAATATTTTCTTTCAAGTAAATAATCGTAAATGGCCTGCAAAACAAAACAAAACAAAACAAAACAAAACGAAAAAATGAATACTTTCTTTTGCCAAGTTGCCTGTGCTAACTTAACTTTGCTTAGTTCCAGAAATTATATTCTTTCCAGGATAATGAGAGAGTTTTATTTCAGGTGCAATTTGGCAAGAGAAATGGAATAATAATTTCATTATACATTAGAACCAAGAGTTTATGATCATTAGAAAATAGTTTTTGTTTGTAAATTACAATCCTATCACTTTTCGTTTCTTCTTTTATAAACAAAACAAAAGCCAAAAAAATAATTGAAACACGCGATTTTATCTCACAAACATTTTCAATAATTTAAAACCTACTGTGTGCATGCACAGTATTTTTTATTTATTTTTTTTTTTATTTTTATTTTCTATTTATATTTTGTTTTACATATTTTATTAGAAAAAAAAAAAAAAGGCAACTTGCCACTAAGTATTATTCGCATAATGTCATTTTTATTACAAAAAAAAAAAAGAAACAAATTAATAATTTTTAAATTGACATTGGTTTCTTTTCCCTTTTTATTTCTTGTATTTAGACAACGCCAGTTTTAAACAAGATAATTGAAGGAAAGAAAAAATGAAATACCATACTTTAAAAAAATCCATTTGTGCATGAAATAGATATATAAGCAAAATTGATGCCCAATGCAGTGGAGGCCATTTTCAATATGTTCGTAGATATAAAGCACGAATGAAAAATGATGTATTTAATAGTAAATTAATTACAATTTGTTTTTCTCTCTTTCTCTGTGCTCTCAAATAGGGTTTTCTAATGGTTGGAAAGAAACATTTATGAGTGGTGATCAAGAACCATGGGTTTTTCGTGGTGGTCTTACAGCTGATCTACAGGTAAGAATTTGTCTTTCTTTTTTTGTTTTTTTTTTTTTCAAATAAATGTAAATAATCTTTGTGCATCTTTTATATATTGTTGTTTTATTTTAGAGATTAATTCCGGTGGATAGTGGCAATGATTTATTTGTTTATAAAGCACCAGAAGTACCTAGTAGTACAATATATACGATACGGCCCTATTTATCGAGCGATGAAGGAGCAGTTTATGCAGTGTGTAATCAAATTTCTAACTGCACAGGATCATCGGCTGTAGCAGACAAGTAAGTGTATAGATAATATTGTATTTTATTATATATTATTTTATAAACATTAAGTTCAACATTATTGGGCTCAACGAGCATGCCTGTATAAAACACATTCTTTGTCGTCCAAAACCGCTCTCCAACCTCTCCTCCCACCTTTACCCTACTCACTGTTTCCCTTAACACCTCCTTTACCCTTTCCCTGAGCCCCTTTCTCATCCCTCTCTTCTTCATTTCCCTCAACAAAACACTCCGGTCCACATAATCAAATGCAGCCTTGAAATCCACAAATACCGCCACCGTCTTCCCCTTCTCCTTCCTTACCTGTCTTCCCACCAAAATAATTTAGCACGTAGACATTGTCTATCGTTCCTAGCCCCCCTTCCTCCCCACTTCCTCTTCTATTCTTTTCGCCAAAATAGCTGTATATATTTTATACAGGAAAGGCATGAGTGTGATATCCCTCTGTAATCTCCAGCCCTTTCACCCTCTCCTCTTTTAACTATCGGAATTATCATTCCATCCTTCTCCCCTCTACACCCTACAACAAATCTCCCTTGCCATTTCTAAACCCATTCTTCCAAGCTTCATTTGGAAATGTTATTTTATACATATATCATATTACTCTTTCAGATTAGTTGGCGGATTTTTAACATTAAGTCCTGAATTGTGTATGATTGTTGAAGATGAGAATGGAGTAGTAGGATATGCACTAGCTGCCTTAAATGTTAAATCTTATAACCAGAGGATGGCAGTTTCTTGGATTCCTGAATTAAAAATGAAGTATCCTTTGGATACTGGCATAAATAATTTACCACAGGATATTCAAGTATGTATATAAGTATAATGAATATGTATGAAAGTATATAATGTATATATTTTTAACATTGTTATGTAATAATGATTATTTGTCATTATTTGAATTTCTAATTAAAGGATGCAATACAGTATTTTCATACATTTAACCCGGATGTATCGGAACAACTGTGTAGACATCATCCATCTAAACTTCTATGCTCAATACTACCTACTGTAACAGATCAGTCAATTCCTAAAAGATTGATAACTTGTGTCTTAGCAGCTTTAAGAGCTAATGGTATAAATATTTTGTTTAATAATTATATACGATGATTTTACATATAAATTTGTTTAAAAAATGGATTACATTGTATATATTTAAACAGGTTCTTTTGGAGTTCATACGACTATGTGCTCTACGGATAAAGAAATGAATGAGTTTTATACAAAATTAGGTTTCGTTGAATTAAATCCAGCACAAGAGGAACATCCTGCAATTAAAACAATGTGTAGAAGTTTCTAACAGAGACTGAACACGTCGTTATTATTTTTAAATAAAGTATATATACTTGGATCTTCTACGAAGAAGAAAGGATTTATAACATAAACAATTTCGTAATCCAAGTAAAATTTGTTTACTACGAATTTGAAAAGAAAAATCTCCATTCTTTTTTACATTATTATTTTTTTTTTTTTTTTTTTTTTTTTTTTTTTTTTTTTTTTTTTAATTTTCCGCTACTGTAATATATATATATTGATGAAACATAAGATGTATACTTTTCTCTCGCTTTTATCTCTTTATAGAAAAAAAAAACAAAATGCATAGAAGTAATACAAAAAAGAAAAAAAAAGAAAAGTATTTAATGTAATTAAATAATTTTTATTTCTCTCTTCCTTTCGTTAATTATATGATATTAACATTAAAATCCTCTTTCGCACTAATTGCAATTCCTTTATTATTTAAAGAAAAGCCTAAAATTTTGATTTAGTTCAATTTATAATACAACATCTATAAAAAAAAAAAAAAAAAAATAAATAAAACACGATACTAAATAATAATAATAAAAAAAAAAAAAATAAACTCTTTACTTTGAATAATTAGCAGATAAACAAAAATCTTACTGAACACGTTCATACGTATATAACAGGAATAAACAAAATGATGATTATTGTTCTAACAGAAATGATGGTTACAACAGTATATATATATATATATATATGATTTCACTCTCCTTCGTCTATTTAACATAATGTGGTAAATACGTATATATCATGTATATATTAAAAATAAATACTGTATAAAATGTGGATGGTAGTATCCCTTGATAAAAGTTAGCAAAGGAGGAGAGTATACATTTATTTTTTTTTTTTTTTTTTTAAATATTTCCAATTAATTTTCTATGGTTTAATATTTCTGTTTTTACAAACAACACACTATAATGTTCTAACGATTAATTATATTAACTGATCATTTGTGCAATTAATATATGTATATAAACATGGGATATATATCATAAAATGCCATTATTATTATTATTATTATGTGTGTTCCAATAATGAGTGTCTAAATTTGATAATTTGTTAAAAGGGAATTTTTGGTTTTAAGAAATTTATTTCTTTTATTTTTTTTTTTATATTTATCCGTTTTAAATAATTACTACTCCATTTTGATGATGAATGGAAAAATTATTATTGATCTTAAATAATATTCATTTCATCTAATGTAATACGAGCCTAAAAATGAGATATTAGAAACGTTCAAGCGAATATTCTAAAACCTAAACACAAACATCATTTACGTATCTCTTCTATATGTAATTTGTAAGTCTACAAATTTAGAACTTAACTTGTTTATCGTTTATTTGATCATACAGTTTTATAAATTTTGTTTTTTCTTTTCTGTTTTTTTTTTTTTTTGTATTTTAACATATAATATTAGAATTTATATATTGTAGTATTCTCTACAAATATCGATAAAATATAAATAATACATTTATATATATATTTCTATTGCTAATAATATTAATTAACTTGATAATTTCGTAATAATATAAATTGGTTTTATGCAAATGCAAGAAGATACATTAATTGAAGTCGTTCAGTGCACACACTTAATCGATTAACTCCATAAAACAAACAAAGTTGAGAAATTCGATGAAATAATATTACTTATTATTCAATAGTCAACAAAATGTTGTCGTTTTAATGGTATTAATCTTTATTATTCAAAAAAGTTATTATAAATATAAAAAGTTATGACGACTATACACCAAGTGGTTTGACACTTAAATTGAAGATTTTTCAAAAAGTCGAGGAGTTGTTAATCGATGTGTGAACGGCACTGAACCGGCTCATTTCAAATTGTGATATATATAAGTATAGTTATTTAGTAAGTATTATTATTTTGTTTACATAATTATTACGTTAAAAGAAAAATTATATACATACATATATATGTGTTATTATTATCATAATTAATGTTTTTTTTTTTTTTTTTATATATGATATGTAACAGATTATTTGATATTTCAATTTACGATCAATATAGGTTCAATAAAAATTAATAATATAAATTATGATAAAATATCAATGCACATATACATAAGTAATTTCGTATAAAAAAAAAAAGAAAAAAAAATTCATATTTCAATTTATACTTACAAACAGTAGGAAATCTAAGATGTCGAAATATTATATCGTTGAAGATGATGTATTTCTTTTTGTAAAAGATGAACCTGTTTAAACAATATTTGTACAAATTGATTATTTTTCAAAGTTACTTATAACATAAACACAAACCTTTTTAATCGTATCATTTAAAAATTGTTGTTTGGAAATTGACGTCATATTTGTAATTCCATCCATATTTATCGTATTTAATGAATCCAACAATTCAATGATTCTTTTATTTATGTTACTGCAACAATTATATATATATATATATATATATATATATATATATATATGAAATTTATAAATACATTGATAAATTCACTTTTTAGTAATAAATCAAAATTTTCAAAATGATTTTATATCGTCACACAATACTTACGCAGGTGATATAAATATTGATTTATTTTTTGTCTGCAAATTCGTTTGATCTTTCTGAAAACAAAAAACACCAAAAAAAAAAGACAATTGTTTATTATAATTTGATATATAGCACACTGTAACAAAGAAATTTTATTAAAATATCTTACCGAATTGTTTTCTGTATTATTTATACATAAATCATTAACATCTTCAATAGCGAATGGGATGTCACCTAATAAACATAAATTAATTACATTTTAATATTTTTTTTGAAAATTTAATTAACTTAAAATACACACACACACACACAGAGACACAAATTTTGTATTATTGTACCTTTTCTTCTTTTTGTAGCTTTTTCCATACTTTTATGAAAACTCGTTTTATCATCTCTCCACTTTTGTAGAGTTATTTTGTCTCTGTATATAAAAAAAAAAAAATATGAACAATACAGAAACAAATGTTTTAATAAAATTAATCATTGATCTATTTAAAAACAGAACCAATTTATCTAAGATTAATAAATTTACTGCTACTACTGTATTATTAAAAAAAAAAATGATAATATACAATAATTATAGATACAGATAAAGTATCATGTTTTAAATAGACTATCTATTACATTAGAAATTTACATGAATGATGATTAATTATTTACTTCATTTTTTGAAGTACAGAAGCTTCTTTATTCAACATTTCTGTAATTTTGTTGATCCATAAAAGTTGATTTTGTCTAACTAAATCAATTCCTTTGCTAACACATCTACAAATATCAATTATAATTAATTTCAATATTATATTTATACTTATATTATTATATCATACCTATTACTTGGTTTGTAAGCTTTTCTCTTTTCTATCATAGATATTTTATCAAATTTATTTGAAATATTACTGCAACTAGTAGAACAATTAACAACTTGTAACATACTTGATGTATCTTTGTTATTCGAATCCTTATAAACAACTGTTAATGATTTAGGCTTTGTTTCTGTTTAAGATAATAAGATAATAAACATAATTGTATATATATATATATATTACAATTTTATTTCTACTTGCAAGAAATATTCTTACGTTTCACAGGTATTATTCCAATTTCAATTTTATCTGGATGTAATTTGTTCCATTCAATTTTTAAAAATGTTAAAATACTAGCAAATCCAAGTGCTACGACATTCTCTGGTGGCATAATTAAAGGATTACGCGCTACTTGTAAATTTTTTAATTTTGGTATCAAGCCTACAAATTTAATGAATTATCAATGTATATATTACAAGTCAATTTTGGAAATATGCAATAAGAGGACAATGAATAATTTGTATAATACATATTTACAGAGTTCTAATGGTAACATTTGAATTAGATTTCCTTGCAATAAAAGTGTATGTAAAGAAGTATGAAATTTAATGTTATTTGGTAAAGATTGTAATTGATTATTTCGTACATCTAACCATTCGAGATTTTGTAAAGATGGAAAAAGTTCATCAGGAATTTCTGTTAATGCATTATTTTCTAAATAAAGCATCTATAAAGATAATACACTTGTATTAATATCAATTATTAGAACATATATAAAATAATAAAGCTAACTTAACTATATATATATATATATATAATACCTGTATTGTTGAAAAATGTTGTATTATATTATCTGGTAATACTGTAAGTCTTGCATTTGACAAGTCAACAAACATTGAATTGTAAACAAATTTTTGGTTACAAATTGGTTCTAAATAATCTTCATATTGTTTATTTGATTCTTGTGTTGCATCTTGCGTTACTATCGAAGAAATATCAGATGTAGAATCCAAATCATCAGCAGGTACAGGACACAACTCGCTAGTACGTAATTCTTTAGTATCTTAAACACGTGTAAAAAAACACAAATTTATTATTTCAAACAAATTAATCAACAATAAAACTTTGTCCAGTTTTATACAATTGTTTATTCTTCATTATTTACCATATAATTCATTGGATATATCAGCATGGTTTTCATATAATTCAGTAGTCTTCAACGATACTTCATCGTTTAAAATATCAGCAAAATGAGATTTCAATATAGTATACGATTCAAAAGTTATACTTTTGTCTACTTGTTCTTCCTCTTCATCATCCAATTCAGATAAATTATGTCTATTTAAATCAGTAGACTCTTCCACATTGTATTCCTTCTCACTTTGCTATAATAAATAGTAAATATGTGATTTAATCAATCAATGAAAATCTTTTTGCATTTTAAATTACAGCAATATTTAGAAGAATAAAATAAAAAAAAAAGAAATACCGCATCTTCTTTCGTTAAAATGTCCTCTGTTTCATTTAAAATGATTTCTTCATCAACATTATTTTCCTTTTCATAAGCATCTTTATTATTAACACATTTGTGAATTGACAAATATCTATCATTATTAGATTCATTATTAAATCCATAATACTGTTCAAGAATTTCTCGTGTTACGTTGATCATTGGAATACGCAAAACAAAAACAAAAAACAAAACTAAATAGATTCAAATGTTAAATATGTATTTAATAATTTGTTTAATTTATTAAACAGAGAATGAATAAAATTTGAACATAAGTGTGTCATTTAAATGATTCATTAATCTTTCACATTTTCTTTATTCGATACGTTGTTTCTATGGAAACAAATGTGATAATGTTTTAAAATGGATCTACTTCCTCAATATACATTTATTCCACTTACATGTAAACATTATTTTGATATAAACGATAAAGAAACGCAAGATTTACTTAACAAATGGTAATGTCATATGTTTATATATTTATACATTTTTTATTTTGTTCAAAATGTACATCCAAAATTCTTATTCATTTTAATAGGGGATTGAAGAGAAATATCATTATACAACATTTTTCCTTCAATGAACCTTTTTATTTGTATCATAAATACCATTTTGCTGAGGTAAATGGATAATATTTATAATTTAATGTTACATTTTTGTATTTCTTAATTATCTATAAATATAAATGTAATTATTTGTTATTAAATAATAACAGGCCTTTTTTAAAAATCGTGTCGTTGTTGAAAATTTATTAACAAAAACAGAAAACTCATCGTGGACAAAGCAAGGTATCAAATTTAATTATAAAAAAAAAATGTTATTTAAATATCTTCTTCTGATATTATATTACTGTATATTATTAAATACATGTTTTTTTTTTTTGCTTTTTCTTTTCTAGGAATTATTGCATCAACTGTGGACGTAGAACAATTACCATGTTCTGTTATAAATATGTCTTTTTTTGATAAATTACGTAATCCAGATAATGGAATAATAAGTATTTCTGGTGTTATTCGTAAAAGATATGATAGCGAAATTCATGATTTCCTTGTTTCTGACAAATTAAGAGAGGTAAGAAGAAGAGGATATGATGACACGACATTTAACAAATTACATTTGAATATTTTCTGTATGTCTTCTTAGATGTTATTGGATGAAGAGTCAGAACAATATAATTTATATACGAAAGATGAAAGAAACGAATTTATTTTTTGCATTTTTCAAATGTTAGTACTTGGTGGAAGTTTGTGTCAATACGAAGACACTTTGGAACCATATCTTACTATTACAAAACGGATGTATAAAGATCTCATAAGGTTTAACATTTTTCTTGTTCATTAATAATATATTTTGAAAAATAATCCTATTGTTTATAGATTAGAATAATTCATTATTTCAGAGTAGAAAAACGAAAAAATTCCGAAGAATTATCTATCAGTACAATTGTTTTAAAAGTTATAGCTAAAGATAATAAAAATCGAGAATATTATCCAAGTAATACTTCTTGTAATATACAGAATATTGGATTTCTATTGATCGATGGAAATCTACGTGAAGTTACAACGTTTCTACATCAGTTCTGATTGATATTGTGTAATTACTTATTCACATTCTTCATTTGTAATTAATAATACGAACAAATACAAAGAGAAAAAAGAAAAGAACATTATTAATTATACATTTATCTTATAATTGTTTGTCAAATACGTACACATATTTTCAGTTGACGCTTCAGTTGCAATTGTAATCATACTACGAACCATTATTATAACTTAAAATTATTAGTGTTGTATTCGTGAGTAAGAATAATAATTATTGATTACTTATTTACCGTTATACACTAAATAAAAAAATAATTTATCACACAATTAATTGTGACTTTAAAGAAATATATAAATATATATATATAAAGGAAATTTTATACTATATATAAGTTATAATACTTTCTTCTTGTTCCTTAGTTGAATTATTGAATTTGTATCGTATTTTAACACATGGGCTGAAAAGTCCCGGACAAATGCTCATGCAATATAAAGCCAATACGTTCTTTTGATCATCTTTACGATGTCAGCTAACTCACACAACTTCAATTTCCGATCATTCAAAATGATTTTGTGGATTTTTTGTTTATGTTTTCTGATGTTTCCGCCTCATTTAGACGTCCACTGCGTTCTGCATCATCAGTGTCTCTCTACAACCACGTTTGAAGTCAGCAAACAAACGTTTTATTGTTGTTTCTGATAGAGTGGAGTCCCCATAACACTTTTTAAGCCATTGCTTCGCTTGAACGGTATTTTTTTGTCCATCAAGAAGCAGTGTAAAATTGAAACACGAAATTGTTTTTGATTCATTGTGAATGCAATAAATTGGTACAATCTATGTATAAGGCTCAAGATTTTTCAGCTCATATGTTATACGTTTTGTTGATATCGTTCATCATATAGCAATTTTTATGGCACATTTATCAATAATTTTAAAATTTCTAAAAAAAACTTAGAACAAATATATTACTGATAATCTATATACGAATCTTTAGTTGTGTTTGGTATGTGAACTTTTTGTTTCTTATCTTCATAAAATATTAAAATTTGAATGAAATAGTATTTTCCCATAAGTGATTCTATCGATGATATAATTCAATCGTTGACTAAAAACTACATACACAATAATAAAGAATATGAAATGATTTAATATAAATCGTGAAAAAATAACTGGCAAGTAGATTATGTTTGTTAATATAATATTGTAGGCAAAATATTGTTCAATTATAATCTGCATAATAATAATAATAATAATAATAATACAGAAAATGTTGTACGTAATGGTCATTAGTGTACTTAGAATCTATTACGTATATCTAATCTTTACAGTAACAATATTTGCGTAAATGGAATAATGAATGTTCCACACACCTAGCTTGTGGCCCATATTTGTTAATTCTACTCACATCAGTAATCTAGAAAAGAATTAAAAAAAAAAAAAAGAAAAAGAAAAAAAATGTAATAAATTCGATTACGAACAATGTAATTAAACTTAATCAACTTACTTTGGTATTGAAAAGATTCTTTTTAACGTTATAAGTAATACTCGCTTCAAATAATCCACCACCTGGTTCTGTTTTTACTTTTATTTGATATATCTCAGATGTTATCTTAGTTTTTGCAGTAAGATCTGCTACAAAGCCATCTTGATCTCCAGATTTTTGAAAATTCAATAAACCTTATAACATATTTTTAATTATTATATGTATGTATACTTTTCTTATATAAATATAAAAACAACTATATAAAATGTATAATACCTTTAGTGGGTAAAAGTTTAACAGACCATAGTATTTGATTCAATTGTAAAATTTCACATTTATCACGATGATCTTCCGTGTAGGAATTAAGGAATTGAATAAAATACTTAGCAGCAGCAATAACATTAGGATTATCAACTGGTACTTCTTTCCAAGTAAGGCAAGCACACCAATGTGGTTCTATGAATGCATTCGCGCATGTTCTCTCCAAGGGTATCTATTTCAAATGAATATTGAAAAATGAAAATATTATCCTGTGTTAATTGTGTTCAAAGTTATTAGATATTATTAATATTTATTATACCTTATCGAATAAACTAATGGCCCTTTGAAAACGATCTCCTTCTTTTGGAGTTTCATAATTAATTATACTTTGTAATGTTTTATGTACATCAAACGGTGTTGTCAAATGTTTCGTGTTATGTAAGAAATTTTCATAGGCACGCGGATAGACTTGTTTGAACCATGGTGGAAAAGTGAAAGAAAAGAATGGCAATCGTTCTTCTTGTTTACCTTGCAAAGTATTACGAATTTCTGCAAATCTATGTCCATGATCGCTCATTAATATTAAAACAGTATTATTTAAGTGACCAGAATCTTGTAACTGTTTTACCCAATGATATACATCTTCATCTGCAGCACCAATGTCATTATAAGAATCATGAGATAATTCACCGTGAAAACCAAATAGAAATTTAGGCTCGTCTTTGTAAGTATCAAAAATAGATTTCATGTAATTTAGCATAACCACGTGACGTGGAATACTTCCCATACAATATTTATTGTAATTACGAAAATACTGCTCAGCAGCTAAGTAAAATGTTCTCATATAATGATTTGTGGGTTGCTCTTTAAAACCTTTTAAACGATAAGTGAATGTTCCAATGTGATAAACGTCTTCCATAAATCCTGTTATATATCCCTTTTCTTTATACTCTTTCCATACCATTGGATATACATCAACATATTGTGCTTTCTGACCCATACGTTTACGCGTCTCTGGCAATTCAAGTTCTATTTTGCCCGTAAGAATAGGAATTAGAGCTTGTGGTGTACCATCACCTACTATATTATAACCTTCCAAAACTAAAGTATTTAAATTTGTCTTCAGATACTCATATGTTTTAGGCAATTTTCGGATAAACGTATTACGTGATAAAGAATCAAAACCAAACATTAATACGTTTAATTTGAGTGCAGTATTTGGAACATTATCCCAAGTATACTTCTTTTTTATTTCTAAATCTTGTTTCACTCCAGCTAAGACGCTATGCCATCTAAAAAACCATTAATGAATGTTAAATTGATAATACATCATATGTGATCAAAACATAGCTAAATATTAAACATATAGCTAAAATAGTTTATTTTAAAGAATTCATGTATTATAATTCATTTTATACTAACTTGTTTCCATTCTCCGAAGTACATTTTACGTCGACAAAATCGCTATGTCTGGGAATATAGAAATCATCAGCTTCTATTGGTTCCGAATACTTAATATTGTTATCATCTATTCTGATTATTTCTATAAATAAAAAAAAAAAAAAAGAAAATAGCAAGAAACAAGACATTAATGAAACATTTGAATATTTGTCAATATGTATAAAACTTTGAAAATAATTCTAATTACCACTAAACGTGCACATCAATCGTCCATACTTATTTTGTATTTCTTTATCGACTATGAGTCTTGTTTTATTAACTTTTACCCAATCTTGGGGAGTACAAACTATGGGGGGTACATTATGTATAAATTTCATTATCTCTGGATTAGAAACCTTCAATTCTGGTAGCTTACATGCAGGAACTCCATCTCTAAAATATAATCAATTTAGTATTCTTAAGAAAAAATCATTATAACTGTATATATGAATTAATTTTACACACCCTACGTACAAAGTATCTTGTTCAACTGATTCTTTTATCAATCGGGACATATATACACTGTAATGAAACAAATAACAATGATGAAGAAACATTTGTAACATATTTAAAATAAGATAAAATATTATTGTATTAATAAAAAAAAAAAAAAAGTATTATGAGAAAAATTACTTACAGTTTGTCATAATTTGACAAGTCATCGTTATATCTTAATTCAGATCTAAGTACTTGACCAATATAAAATATGAATACAATGATCAATGCAATTATTATGAATCTTTTAAAGTAACACGATGTGATCCTCATGTTTATTTAATTGATCATACCTGAAGAAAAATGATCAGTTAGTCATTGATGTCTATAATCATTTTTTTTTCATCGATTTGTCTATGCACATGAATTTGAATACAAAATCTGTGTTACAATAATAACCGAATAAAAGTTGATGTATATCAAATAATTGTATGTTTTATTTTAAAAAATAGACAACAACAACAAAAAGTGTAAGTTCACTGTTAACAAGTATATATGTCAAATATTGTTTTCTAGTTCTAATTTTATAAAAGAGAATGTAATAACATTTTTTTTTTAATATTTCTTAGATCACATTTTAAAAATGCATTTTTTAAAGAATTATCACACAATTAAATATACACACACAAAAAACACGTATATATATATTCACATATATGTATATAGATACAAATTCACAGAAAAAGAAGAAAAACTGTATACCTTTTGCAAAAGAAAGAACTTTGTGCGTTTTTTCCAAGAATTACGTTTCTCTCTGATAATATTTAGCCGCTTGTTCCAAACGAACAAGTGAGATCATTTTGATTAGATAAACGTGGTTACGATAAGTTTATAATAAATTTAATCATCTTTCAAATTTTTATATATATATATATATTGAACATTTGAATAGGAAAGAAAATGATTCTTGAAATTCGATCTCGTTTATTTCATCGTTTTATAACCAAAAGTATGTTTGTATTTAATTATTTCTCTCTTCTTTGTATGTACGAACTTGAAAACATATCTCTCTCTCTCTCTCTCTCTATCTATCTCTATCTATCTATCTCTCTCTCAGTTACTTTTTCTTATTTCTAAATTTCGATATTATGTGCAAGCATATGTAGAGGGCGCTCTATTCAATAACATTTATTTACATTATTTGGTCCGGTCCTAATGTGGCCATTATATGCTTTCTTAACTATTTTTTTCATAATAAAATTCGTATAATATAAAAAATGAATTTAAAAATTGCAATTCATACCTGATGATATTTTATGGATTCGTAGACATCGAACGCGAATACATGACATTCGCGAATAATTGCATTATTTTCACAGAATACAATTGAATGATTTTAGTTTTGTCATCCATACACCTTCCATAAAGAATATTTAAAAATAACTATGCGCATATATGATCATCGTGTTTAAAAGTTGTAGAATTTAATCAATTATTATTATTATTATTATTATTATTATTATTATTGCGCACGACAACAGAAAAATGTACTTACAATGATGTAAGTTTGAATTAATGACAAGATAATAATTTTCTTTTGACGGTTTTAACATTAATCAATAGACATTATCTCAAACATGTTGAATTCTTCAAAATAATTATATTTGCTTGTATAACAAATGTATATATATATATATTTTTTTTTTTTTGTAAAATGTTCTTTCACGTGATGAAACATCACTTAACGAAGATCAAGAAAGGTTAGCAGAATATTGTTTTTGTTTTTTCTTTTCATTGCTGAAAATATTTATGAAATATTAACAAATAATTTCTAATTTTTGAAATATTATTTTTTTATTAATTTTATATATTTTTTTTTTATAAATGTATATAAAGAAATATAAAAATAATTATTATACCATAATAAAGAGAAAGCACTATAGACGTTTAATTTTGCATCTAATTATAAGAATAATTTTTTACAGATTCTTATTGAAATCAAAATGACCCCTCCATGGTAAAATATTACTAATGTTTTCATCCTACAAATGAGAAAAGATTGCAATTTTTATAAATGTATAATGCTTTCTTTATAAATGTGTAAATAACATTAATAAATATTATTACCTGAAATTGTGAAGATGAAGTCATTTCATTGTCACTATCAACGAAATACATGGTATCCGGTGTTTCTTCATTTTTACGTAGAATTTTATCTGGTCTATGTGATTCATAAATTTTAATTAAACATCCAGGAATTAATGAAATAACAAGTACTAACAAAGTAAGTAACCAGAACGTAGTCGACATTAACAATTTTGGAAAGACAGAAAACATATCGCCATCATATCGACTGTAACATAAAATTATCATTATTTTTTTTTTTTTTTTTACTTCAATAGATTCTTATGATATTCAGTTATTTTTCTTTAAAAAAAAAAAAAAAAAATGACCCATTTCTATGTATACATATCTACAAAATTTTTGAACATTCATATAAACAATTTTACAATAGAATATACAAATGCAAATATAAAAAAGCATAATTCTGATAATATTACACTAATTACTAATTGTACCGTCCAATATGAACTGNAAAAAAAAAAAAAAATGTCAACTACATTTTTTTTCTATTCTACAAAATTTTTGAACAATTATACTTACAATTTTACAATAGAATATACAAATGCAAATATAAAAAAGCATAATTCTGATAATATTACACTAATTACTAATTGTACCGTCCAATATGAACTGCATAGTAATAACTAAAAAAAAAAAATAAATAAATATCAATTAAATTATATAATTGGTGTGATATTTAGTAAAGATATAAAATATAAAAGTAATCAAACAATACCTGACAATTAATGACAAGTATAGCCATATGGAATATCCATGTACTGTAACTCCAGTGTTCCACTGGTGTATTGTCATATAAGATTATAGGATTCTTATATATATAAAAATATAATACAAAATATATTATACAAATTTGCCATATACCTAGGAATTCAGAAAATTTATTTGTATAAGTTTATTTGTTAAATTCCATAAACTTCAATAAATGCTGTGAGTGTTTACCTATAGCTGACCATAAGAAAAATTGTTTCCAGGATAATAGAAAATTTTTCTTATGAAGCTTGTATAAATACGGATTGCATAAAAGTTTATTAGCAGCATAATCTTGCTCATATAATCCAAATATGACTATTGGAACTGATGTAAATATTACATTGAATAACATTAAGAACATACTATCATATAATCCCTGTATAGAAAATATTTAACATTGATAAAACATAATGATACTTACAGAAACTTATTATATATACAGGGTGGGACAATATCTCTGTACAGTTAGAATATTGTCGTTGTTTATAATAACAATATGAAACATTTTATATACGCAACTTATACGGCATGATGAGGGACGTATTTTGGCTTGAACGTTTTTATGCGTGGGTGGAGGCATAGAGGAGATTTCAAGGTCCCATAATATTCATTTAAAAAAATGAAGAGTAAATTGCTTATATAAAATTTGTCATATTGTTATTATAAACAACGACAATATTCTAACTGGACAGAAATATTGACCCATCCTGTATATGTGTGTATGTTGAATTTGTATAATATTTAATATACCTGACTAGAAAATCCATTATGTATAGCAAATAATATTTGTGGTGTAATGAAGACGAAATTTTTATAGAAGAAATATTGTGTTAAAATACTGATACGTCGATAATACCAATGTCCATGTACGAGAAAGACTTTTTTTAAATGTTTAAATCGTGCAAATGCAAAATCCGATGACATGGTTGCTTGACGTCCTTCTCTACCCATTATTCCTAAACCGACATGAGCTTCTTGAATCATGGACACGTCGTTTCCACCATCACCTATTGCTGCGGTTACTATTTCCTTTGTATTTTTTATCATTTGAACGATCTGAAACATTCAATTTCCCCGCCATTTTTAAAAGCCACGCTGCTATTTGTATTCAACATGATAAATACATAAACTACGTAATTCAAGTTTACTACTTCAATTTGACTCTGTATGGGATAGAAAAACAAAAAATGATTATTATTTCAAAATGAATTCTCAAGAATGAGACAATTTTCCTAGTTAACGATTTATCTTCTAAATTTTGTTTTTTTTTTTAATCCTATCATTTAAATAATTATACACGATCATTTGTTACCTCACTTTTTTGGAGAGGCGTTAATCTACAACATACAACTGACTCACATGCCATTGCTACTTTTTTAAACAACTCTGGACATGTTTGAATAACCGATCTTAGACAAGTTCCATTGATTAAAAATCCATATTGTCTATAAGGTTCCAATTTCATTTTACGTCTGTAAACGTCGTATTTAAAATTATAATTATATTGTTATACATTAATAGAAAAGATGTTTTAATTTGTGCAAATATTATTATACTTACTCGAAATGAGTCAAAGTAATAAAGCAAGTATGCGGCGTTGTTTGTGTCATTAAACGTAACACTTCAGTACCTTTTTTAAAATGACCGCACAAAAAAGCTATATTTTCAGCTGTTTCTGCTTTGTCACCGGTGAGTACCCAAACCTACATAATAAAATATATTGTATGATACTATACTATTACAGCTAAAGGAATACACATCTATGTGAAATTTCAATGAAAAATATTCGCAAACGGCTAGCTATCTGCGGCAAGTTTAAAGACCCAATGAATCTTCTCATGGACTATTACAAGTGTGCCAAATTTCAAACAAATCGGAAAGAAGACGATCCCAGTCTCTTCTTGTAAATTAACTACAATCGATTTACGATATGCATATAACTTATAAAATCATAAACCTTTATTCCCGCCACTCTGAGACACTCGAGCGTTTCTTCAACATTTTCTTGAAGACGATCTTCAACCGCAGTTACTCCAAGTAAAGTTAGACCACTTTCCATCTCTTCGTAGGCACGTTGGATGCACGTTTCTCGATCTTGTCCAATCACTTGTCTTGAAAGTTCAATATTACGTGTCAACCGTTCATAATCTATTTGATTTAATTTCTTATAAGCCACTACCAAAGTACGCAATCCTCTCTAATTCAAGATAGAAAAAATATTAATAAAGAAGACGTACATGTAATTGTTATTGATAACATTATAGAACATTAGCGCATACCATGGAAAATTCTTTCACGTGAGCAGCTGCTGTTTCGACGTCTCCTTGTACAATCAAAGGTAAAATTGATGTGTCTGCACCTTTACAATACAACCACAAGTCATCTGCGGTATCCTTGAGTATTACTGACATTCTTTTCCGATCTGTTTACACATAATATGAAGAATTATATTCATTTGTTAGAAATCATCAAAGTTAAAATGAAAATAATCACACAATAATTGTTCAACTTACCAGAACTGAATTCTAATACGTCTATTTTTTGAAAAATAAGAATACTATCATTTATCTTTATCTCCATTACATTGCTCGTGTTTTTGTAAAATACAACACCACATCTTGCGCTTGCTTCTACCAAAGCTTTTTCATCCGTCGATGTTGCCTGTAATATATGTTAATTTTGTGATTGAAATATAATCATTTATTATTACTGTTTTATTGTTGTATTTGCATAAAACAACAAAGCAATATATTTATTTTTTTATGAATTACGTAGCTGAACATTATTCATCATTTAACCAAATAGATTTAAAGGAAAGTTTAGCGTGGAGTGCATACGCCCAACACGGTATATGGAACGTATTAAGCAAACATTAAAATATTAGCATCCTTACTTGATATTCTGGAAGATCCGGGTGCATTAATAATGAACTATTAATCTTTGTTGTTTCTTTTAATCTAAAACTCTTACGATATTCTAAACGTTTAGAACTAATAATTGATTTTTGACTTGGCGGTGCTATTTGAACAACGTGGCAAAGAGAAATACTTATCATGAAGTGCCAGATTTCCGGCTGTAATGTTAATACAATTTTTCAATTACATGATCATTTTTTCAATATATAACATGTAATCCCGTCAACATTTACCTGCCACGATTGTAATTTAACAGCCTTCTGTTCATCTCCGTTAGGTGGTAACAAGTAAAGACTACCATCGCAATCTTTTTCTATATATACTTTTCCATTGATAGAACATCTTCTGAATACCATTAAATTTTCAGTCAGAGTACCAGTTTTATCAGTAAATAAATACTCAACCTGACCAAGTTCCTCATTTAAATCCGATGTGTTGCTCAATGCTGGTTGATCGGATGCATTGTCATACAAATCGATGTCCCACTCGAAGAAAAATGATCCCAGAAATTTCTGTAATTCTGAAAAGCGCATGGATAACAATACAAAAGAAAATATGCAATATTGTTGAAGGTATTACTACGCGCATGATATCTTACCGATTGTGACATATAACGATATTGGAACGATATAATTATACAAAATAGTAAAACTGAAGAAGTCTACAATAATAGACAAAGGTGTAGTAGAACTTTTCTCTCCCAAATAGAAATCCCATGTTGAATTAGATTCAATTATAAATTTCAAAATCGTAGAAATACTTATTTCAAGCAGCAGTAGTATGATAAATACAGTAAGATACTTATTGATAGATCTGAAAAAATATATGATATTTATTTTAATTGTTAACTAAATATTAATATAAATTATCGTTAATAATATTGTAGGATTCGTGAAAAAAATTGGATCGCTGGACTAACTGGAACCGGGGGATTCGAACCACGGATCTTTCGCTTTCCGGGTGAGACTGCTCTTTAACACCAATTGAGCTATCCAGGGCCCACCGACCACAATCCTTCTCACGAAGGCCCGATAAGTTTGGCATGGAGGCACTCGTCCCACAATATTAATTTATTTTTTTTTTTTTTTGTAGAAATAAAACGTCTACGTACTTTTCTGCAGTTGAAAATTTATTAGGAACCGTTTTCGAATTTAAAGATAGCTTAGTATCTTGACCAGTATAAATAACACAACCGACTACATTATCGGTGTCTTTTAATATTGCTCCACGAAGCAACATATTATCTATTGTTAGAAATCCACTCGTCACTTCGTCCATATCATTTTCTATTTCTATTTTTCCATGAAAAGTATAAAGATCTGCCATAGGTGTTTGACATGTCACAGTTGCTTGCATCGATACTATCTCTTGAAGAGACATCGTCGAAAGGATTTTTGGTACACTAATCGTCTAAACATGCACAAAAGAAAATAACGTATAATGTACAATTTGTCTATCTACATAAATATTTCAATAAATACCTTTAAATTGGTTTCTCCATCTAAATTGGATGTTGTAACATAACAGTAACCGGAACTATCATCGCTGTGTAAAAGAAGAAGATCACATGGAATATCTTCGTCTCGTCCTATTTTTACAATATCTCCAACAACTATTTGCTCGCAGTGAATAGCCTATGATATTTATATGATAAACATTTTATTTTATTATTATATATAAAATGTTGATAAAAAACAATTATACTTCATATATAAAATATTATAACTGACCTGTGCACATTTGTTACGAATGACATTTACCAATCTTGTATTAATACGTTTATCTACTTTATATCGAAGATAATCTTCGTATCCTTGTTTGCAAGCAGTCACCAATATAACAAACGTTAAAGGTAGGGAACTTGTGAATGGTGAAATTGGAGAATCTATCATTAGTGCTACTAATGTGTTAATAAGAAAATAGAAATTTGCTATACGTCGAAATTGTTCAAATAAATTTTTCGGAATAAAATTCCACACGGTATACTGTAAAAAAANGCAGTCACCAATATAACAAACGTTAAAGGTAGGGAACTTGTGAATGGTGAAATTGGAGAATCTATCATTAGTGCTACTAATGTGTTAATAAGAAATTGGCAATATGATCGACGTCAATATTGTTCAAATAAATTTTTCGGAATAAAATTCCAGAATGTATACTGTAAAAAAAAAAAAAAAAGAGAAAAAAACCATGTTCAAGGATTTAGGTAGAATCTTTTGTAACACTAACTAGTTTTACAAATATATACGACGAATACTTACTTTATGGGACACGATACGATTCCTCGGAAATTGGTTTTTTGATGGAACATTGTCAGGACTTATTCTAATGAATCTGTGTTCAGGAAATATTGAAGAACTCTCACCCTAAAAATGTATGTCTATATAAATACAAATATATATATATATATATATATATATATATATATATATATATGTGAAAGTTAAGAAATTTCATTGAAATAAATAATAATAATAAATAATAATAATAATAATAATACTTTAATTAATACATTTTGTTTCTTGTTATTTTGTTATAAAAAATATGTATCAATTATTTTCGCAATTCTGTACATTTATACTTTAGGTTAAATTATCAAACACATCGTCAAACTATCCGATTTGATTTTTCTTCTTTTACGAAAAAATATGAATATATTTCGTTGTATTTTTTTTTTTTTTTTTTTTTTACTGACAAATCTTACAATATTTAAACGATAATAAAATAACCAAAAGAATCTTCTTTATTATGAAAATAATAATATTTTCACAAATATACGTATATAGAATATTGATTGCATAAATTTTCAATGGGATACAAATTTATTGTATGAATATTGCTACGAACATAATACCATATATATATATATATATATATATATAGATAATAAGATTTTAATTAAGAAATTTGATATACGTCATAATGAAACTGATGTTTAACGTGAGTAAAAAAAAAAAAAAAAAAAAAAAAAAAAAAGAAAAGAAATATTTTATTTTTACTTACTATATTGTTCTATCAAAATATATTATATAATTGAAAAATAATTCATACGTGTTTGTTCGATTTTCATAAGAATTTTTCAACAGTTCAAAATTGAATGATTACAAAAATGCCCACGATCATAAAACTTTATAGACAGACGCGAAATTTGTTATCACATGTGTCTCGACAAATAAAACTTCGTGAGAAAAAATTCGAACGTTATAAACACGATGATGGTTCTGACGAAATAAAAGACATTTTTCTTACTATGTCAAATCATCATTATTTACAAAACATGTATAGAGCTTGGTTGAAAGACAAAAATTCTGTACATTCTTCTTGGAATGAATTCTTTCAACAAATTGATTCACAAAAAAATAACATTAAATCTACTACTTCACCTGAAAACAATATTCCTACAACCGAGTCAAAAATGACAAAAATTGATGTAAAACAAAGGGAAAAAGGACCAGAACAACAAAGTAATAATATTATTCATTTTCTCTTCATACACATATATTCTTATATACATTTTGCATTAAATTTTTGCTTATTGTTTGTTTGTTTGTTTTTTTTTCTTTCAGTTTCAATGTTACCTAAAACTAAGGGGTCGTCTTTTGATCAATCTTCAAGTGATAATTATATAAACAATACATTAGACGTTGATGCTACGATTCGTGCTTATCAGGTAGAAAAAAAAATGATTGATTGATTGCTATGTTACAATGATATAATTAATATATTTATATTTAAAGACACGCGGTCATTTGATAGCCGATTTGGATCCATTGGGTATTCAAAATCCGGATTCCGTTAAGCTTCAAGGGACTGCCAAGTTGCCACCAACGATCGTGGTAAGGGAATATCTAAAGGGAATAACAGAAGCTGACATGGATAAAGAATTTTTATTGACGAAATCAACAATGATCGGTGGAACGAAAACAAGTTTACCATTGCGTGAGATCATTAAGAGATTAAATCAAATTTATTGCGGACATTTAGGACTCGAATACACTTATATTCACGATCCTATTATGGTAATCGATGAAACTAATCATTAAACTCAAAATGTACATTTTATATCGATTATTGTATACGATCATTCAGTTAGACTGGTTAAGACAAAAATTTGAAGTACCAAATGCTTGGAAATTATCTAACGAACACAGAATATGGATTTGGAAGAATATCATGAAAGCGGTGACATTTGAAGGATTTTTACAAAGGAAATATAGCAGCGAAAAAAGATTTGGATTGGGAGGTTGCGAATCGGTTATCGCTGCAATGATGCAATTTTTGGAAACATCTTCTGAAAAAGGCAATGAATTACTACCCTTGTTTTGTTTTGTTTTTTTTTTTTTTCAATTCAAAACAAGAGAATGAAATTTTATTTTATTTTCAATTAGATTATTTCTATTTGGTAGGAGTGGAAACCGTGATGATAGGAATGGCACATCGTGGGCGTTTGAACACATTAGTTAATGTATGTTCGAAACCTTTGCATCAATTATTTACTCAGTTCAATCCTGTAGCTTTAGATGGTTTTGGATCAGGTGATGTAAAATATCATCTTGGAACGTATACTGAGAAATTATTGGAAAGGTATCATACATTATAATTTTTAATCTCTATGTTTTTTTTTGTGTGTATCTAATACTAAATAACTTTTACATGTTTATTTATACTTATTTACATATAGAAGTAAAAAAAAAATTCATGTTTCCGTCATGGCAAATCCTTCGCATTTAGAAGCTATCGATCCTGTCGTAGTTGGTCGAATTAGAGCCGAACAAGTAAACAAGAAAGATTTTAAAAGTACGTAACGCGATATTTGATGATGATTTTTGTCCTTCTCTTCTGTAAAAATATTAATCTACAAGAATTTTCATTGATATTAACAAGGTGAAAGATCATTGGCTCTTTTAATTCACGGCGATGCTGCTTTAGCTGGGCAAGGAGTAGTTTTTGAAACGATGCACTTAACAAATCTACCAGAATATACAACTGGTGGTGTTATTCATATAGTTATAAATAATCAGGTAAAATTTCGAATGTTATTGCAATAAATAATTGTGCGATTGTATTAGCTCATGAAATTATTTTATTATCTTTTAATATTTAAACAACTTAAGATTGGTTTTACGACCGATCCGAGATATTCTCGATCCAGTTGGCATTGTACGGATGTGGCGAGGGTCATAAACGCACCTGTATTTCATGTATACGGCGATGATCCGGATTTAGTCGTGTACTGTAGTCAAGTTGCCAGCGAATATAGGTAAATGTTTCGATGCAACACGAATGTCTTATCTCAATTAAACGTTTCTACTTAATATTTATCTGAAAGGGCAATATTTCATAATGACGTTATGGTCGACGTTGTGGGATATCGAAGATTTGGTCATAATGAATTGGACGAGCCTATGTTGACACAACCTATCATGTACAAGAAAATAAAAGCTCGTCCAAATGTTCTGACCATCTACAGCGATAAACTTTTGAAAGAGGGCGTGATAACCGAAGCTTTTGCAAAAGAAGTTTGTCAAAATACATTTTAAATAATATTTTTAATAATAATTTCCTGTCATCTTTTATTTTTTCGTAGGAAACCGAAAAATACTTAGACCATTGTGAAACAGAATTCAAGAAAGCGCAATCCATTCAATCTATACACATGTGGGATTGGCATGACGTACCATGGAGCGAATTCTTTTCAAATCAAAGTCCGAAAAATAAGATTCCAACATCAGGCATCGATTTGGAATCAATTAAAATGATTTGTAAAGTTTTATCTACTCCTCCGGAAGGGATAACAGCGCACAATGCGGTACGCAATAGAAAACGATCTATTTGTCAATAATTTAAATTTCTAGATAATTATTTTTATAATTCTATTGTATGTAGGTGTTAAGAGCAATGAAAAAACGACGAGAGATGATAACAGTCAATGAAATTGATTGGGCTATGAGCGAAGGTTTAGCATTTCTTAGTCTATTGAAAGAAGGACATCACGTAAGATTATCCGGACAAGATGTGGAACGTGGAACATTTTCCCATCGAATGCACATTATTCATGATCAAAATAGAGACAAATTATATAAAAATCTTCTGAATGATGCTTTTTCTGGCCAAGCACTTTATACCGTTTCCAATTCACCATTGTCCGAATACGGGGTTTGCGGTAAAATTTATTATACACAAGATATAAAATAGATATAAGCGTAAAAATATATATATATATATATATTTTTATTTTATTTTATTAACAATCAATTCTTTAATATTGTTGTCCGGAAAAGGTTTCGAGTTAGGATACTCGACTTACAATTACAATTCGCTTATACTTTGGGAAGCACAATTCGGTGATTTTGTTAATACCTGTCAGGTAATACATTAATTTAATATAAATGACAATGCTTGATTAGTCTAAAATTATCATGAATTTGATTTAGGTTACTATAGATTGTATATTAGCTTCTGGCGAATCAAAATGGGGTAGACAAGTAGGATTAGTTTTGCTTTTACCACATGGCATGGAAGGCCAAGGACCTGAACATTCGTCTGCAAGATTGGAAAGATTTTTGCAATTGTGTGATGATGATAATTTGCAAATTCCTGGAACGGAATCGAATGCTTCTGGAAATGAATTATCGGAAGAGATTATGACACGACAACTTTTTGAAATTAATTGGATCGTTTGTAATTTGACTACACCGGCTAACTTTTTTCATGTTTTACGACGACAAATATTGATGCCTTTTAGAAAACCACTGGTGTGAATAATTTAACACTGAAAATTTTATTATAATAAATAATAGATAATTAATTATCGTTCAATTATTGTAGGTAATTATGACACCAAAGTCATTGCTTCGACATCCAATGGCGGTATCGAATTTCAAAGACATAAGCCCTGGCACAACGTTTCAACCTATGATTGGAGACCATTCTGTCAAACCAGAAGGCATTCAAAAAATACTATTTTGTTCAGGAAAAGTCTATTATGATCTTGTTCTAGAACGTAAGGAAAAACAATTAGAAGATAAAATTGCAATAATACGAATCGAACAACTATGTCCATTTCCATATCACCTCGTTAGAAATGAATTCACTAAATATCCTAAATGCAAGGTAACTTAATGCGTATCGTTTATTTAACAATAATAATTGCACACAATTTCTCGTTGTAAACGAAATGAAGTAAAATTTAATAATTCGTTATATCTAATATGTTACCTTGAACACGTAGATAATGTGGTTTCAAGAAGAACACAAAAATCAAGGCCCGTACTATTATACAAGAGATAGATTAGCGTTAGCTTTACGTCTACGAGTGGAAGAAATAAAGTATGGTGGTCGAGCACCTAGTGCATCTCCAGCAACTGGCAATAAGCCAATTTACGTAGCAGAATTTCAAAGCATGATGAAAATTGCAATGAATCTTGATTGAAGTTCTAAGAATGATAATAATAATAATAAGTGATTTCCGAATATAGTTATTCAAATTCAATATATATATATATATATATATTAAGATATCACTTAAACTCACCAACATGCACAGATATTTCGTTCGTTCTTTTTTCCAACGTGAAAAAAGTAATCGATTTGTACAATTCCACATCGTAACATTATCGTATATTTTTACGTTTTGATGTTAACAAAACAACTGACACATTAGAAAACGTTATAATCAATGTAGAAGCTCAAAGAGGTGTTAACACAACTGACACGTCTTGAATACATGTGTGTTTGTCCTTAGCTAAAGTTTTACACCTCAAACTAAATACCTCATCTTAGCATCGAAGATAATTCTTTAACAAACTAGACGCGTCGTCATTGATCTCAAATATTATTTTGTTAATTCTATTAAAATATAAGTCTATAATTGTAAGTAAAGCAATTTATTGTATAAACTTACCATATTAGTGTCAAGTGTCTATGATTAAAAAAATATGCACGATCGAACGAAAGAAACGCACTTTTTTTTCTGTTTTTTTTTTCAAAAATATAGAAACATCGATTAAAAATATCAACGAATTGATTTTAAATTGAAATTTGTTTTTTTCATCACTATAATAAAATTTATTATTATATATATATATTTTTTTTCTCAATACATCATTATATTTTTGTACAAGAGAGCAAACTATTTTTGTTTTGTTTGTTAATCTAAAAATTTGAACACCGTAAGAGAGTAAGGAGGAGTCTTAAAGTAACATTGATTACGATTAATTCTTTTAATCTTGAAATGAATTTCGAAGTTGTCAGTTTATTTCTTAGAATTAATATGATAAAATATGATAAAGAATTTAATATAGCCGATGTACTTTTGTTTAGATATATCCATCGATACTAAAAGCCTTGATATTATTAACTTCTTCACGTTCTTATCAAGTTCAACGAAGTCCGATAGTATAGTTTACTTTATTTTTATAGAAAAAAAACTTGTCAATTTTTCTCCAGATAATATATTATCAATGAGATAATATCTTTCTACTAACTTAACAATTTCTATTTTTCTATAAGTATGATTACGTAAATTATGTTATCCCTTTTCTTTTTCATTGTCAAAATTAATGTAACGTTATGTTCAATTATCATAAAGTGAGAACAGATTTTTTTTAATACACTTTGATATAAATCAAAGTGATTAAAAATATTGATTATTAGATAAGAACATTACCAATTCAGAACAAATATTGTACTTATTCATTTGTTAAATATTTTCTATGAAAATTAAAAAAAACTCTTTCAATATAATTGAGAAGAAGAATATTATTGTTCTATTTATTTATACATTAATACATTGCATATTTTTAAAGGATCATGCTCTGAATCGCGAGTAAGAAAGTTACGGTCGGTAATATACCGATAGAGTATCAAAAAAGATTTTGCTATTCAACCGATAGAGTGCCAGTAATCATTGTTTAAGAAAATGTCATAACTCATTGGATTAATCATTCGATTAGAAATTGATATAAAACCGTACGATTTATAACCACTGATTGTATTTAAATGGTGTCATTATTGATTACCAAATAAAATTTATCAACGTTTATATATATATATATATGACAATGATTAAATAAAAAGACGATTTAATTAAAAGTACAAATATGACATTACCTGGTATTGGAGTGTTTGGCACAGGGAATATTGTCAGAGTAATTATTCCCTTTTTAAGAGTGAAGGGATTTGAAATTAAAGCTATATGGGGTAGAACGTTATCCGAAGTATCGGAAGCAGCAGCTGATCTTGAGATACCATTTCATACAAGTCGTATAGATGACGTGCTTCTGAGGAAAGATGTTGATTTAATATTTATTATGTGTTCACCAAGTTTACATGCACAGATTGCAGTCAAAGCTTTGGGTATAGGAAAGCATGTGGTTTGTGACAAACCTGCTGGCTTAAGTCAAAGTGAAGCATTAAAAATGGTTAGAGCTGCTCAATATTATCCATCATTAATCAGCATAGTCAATCACAGTTTGAGATTTCTACCAGCATTTGTTTACATGAAGAAAGCTTTGGAAGATGATTATTTAGGAGGTCCTATAACAATCATTGAAATTAGAGTACATATGGGAAGTTTATTACATAATGGTATGTATTAAATAGTTCACACAATTAACTAATGTAAAATGATTTCCTCTTTCCTTATTGTAACTAATATTTTCATTTTCATTTCTTTTTTTTTTTTTTTTGGTATCAGATTATGATTGGTTATGCGATGATACAATGGGTGGTGGAATTTTGGCATTAGTAGGTAGCCATGTAATAGATCTAATATTCCATTTGATTGGTCAACGAGCTATAAGAGTACATGCTGTTGTTAGAACGTTTACTCAAACTACAAAATATATCAATGGCATACGTCATATAACATCACCTGATTTTTGTACTTTTCAAATTGAACTGAGTGGAGGAGCATTAGTTACGGCTACATTAAGTAATCACTTACAAGGGCAGCTTTCTCAAGAAGTATTGATATGTGGCGGTAATAATCATCTTCTTGTTACCAATGGAGATTTATATGGATTTAAAGGAGGACAAGAAGAAATTCTTTATCGAGATACTGATGATTTAGAAATACCACAACCTGTCTCTGATTCTATTCCACGTCCTTACATTAAAGGATTACGAAATATGATTTCTGCGTTAAGAGAAGCATTTCAATCGGTTGAAGATAAAAGAGGTTGGGTAAAAGAACCTGTATTTTGTGCAGCTACATTTGAAGATGGCTTATATGTACAAGCAGTTATTGATGCATTACGTCAAAGTAACAAACGTAGAGAATGGACTAAAGTTAACATCTTAACAGAAGAGCCTGATCCAAACCCATTGCTCAGTGCTGCTGTTAGAGCTACAGCTATATCAATATAAATAATAAAGTGTACATGATATTTTTATCAGCGCGAGTACACACATGAAGAAAGTGAAATTTCTTACACTTATTTAACGCTATTTATATTAAAAAAAAAAAGATAATATGAGTATACACAACTTTTATTCTTTTTATACTATATGCTAAACATGAAATATTTAATGCAAATGTTGAATAGATCAATCATCGTGTAAGAAGTTTCATTTTAAAAATTAATTTTATGAAGATGAATCAAAAATTAATATATTCTCTCTTTCTCTCTCTAATCACATTCAATTTTATTAACAACTTTTAAATATTTCACGCATATATCATCAACACAAAATACTTTCATATGTATATAGGCAGCTCAAATGTTTCTCTACATTGACAATGAGATACACAATATTATCTTATATTTAATATTAGATTTAATATCTTTTAGAAAATACATAATTATTTGCTTTAGATTCTATTATTCAAATGAAGGTTGTTTAATTTATGTTGTTTTTAACTTAATTTAACATTTTATATATATTATATTATATTCGTGCATAACTATAAATAGAGATATTTATTATAAAACAAAAGAATTATGTGTGAATATATTATTATCCTTATAATATCAATTAACGTGCACAAATGATTTTACAAATTTCCCATCTTTATGTCTCGAAAAATAATAGAGTAAGAGCCCACAACTGCCAGACCTTTGTTAGAAATCTACTAAATACGTATTTTTACGTGACTCGCCCTCCAATGACAAACTACGATAAACGTAAAAATACGTTAACCGCATGTTAACCAAGTGTTAAGATGAGCCAATTTTATCGTTACTTTTCAACTCTCATTATTATTACATAAATATATTTATAAATAAGGAAATGTATGATTAAAAATAACAACGAGTGATCAAGTCATTAACCTACCTTCACGATCAACGGTATTGTCGCGAGTTAACGAATTCCATATTTTAATTAACGTATTAAACATTTATTCCAACTACATGCAATAAGATATTGCTGTGATCTATACAATGCTATAATTAAATAATGACGTAATGATACAATAATTATATATATTATTACATATCAGTCACGTGCTATGACGCTTTGTCGATAAAGCGGATAAGTTTATACACAAATACATATACATATATATAACTATTCAGTGAAGCCAGATCGTAGAACATTTCTACTCCTTCTCTCGAGCCCAGCACGCCTCGTACTAACGAAATGTTACGTGTCGGTGTGTCGGGAAACCGAAAGAAGCCGAGGGAAGCCGAAGTTAGCTGCGCGACGGAGGAGAAATAATACCTCACACGCGCAGCGGAGAAATACATGGACACAATGCAGTGCAGTGCACACTGTGTGCACTGAACTACACTCCTCGGCTTCCCTCGGCTTCCCTCGACTTCTTTCGGTTTTCCGACACACCGACACGTAACATTTCGTTGTGTACGAGGAGTGCTGTTCTCGAGAGAAGGGGAAGAAATGTTGTACGATCTGGCTTCACTGATATATATGTGTGTGTGTATACACGCAATACATAAAATGGGATTCTAATGTAAGTGATTATAACATTCTGAACTTTGTACGTTTACGTATAGATGATTAATCGCGTATTTTACAATTATAACGAGAAAAGTATTATATAAAAATATATAACATAACCTTAATATAATCATTTGATCTTGCATACATTTAATTAATTATACGCACCTATAATCATGAAAGAAAAAGAAACCTTAAAAGGATGGTACATTATATGGTGGTTGTTTAAATTAATTGGATTTCCAATTACTATACCATGGTTACTTTACCATTTTTATGACATTATGCAACAAAAGAAAGAAAAAGCAATATTAAAAAATAAGGTATCATGCGTATATTCTAATTTGTGAACAAATATTTGATAGTATATTGTTATTGTAGTAAATTTGTAAATTATGTTAATTTAGGTGGTAATGATAACTGGTGCCAGTTCTGGATTAGGCGAAGCGTTAGCTCATGTATTTTACAGTTGCGGTTGCAGACTTATTTTAGTTGCTAGAAGAAAAGCAGAGTTGGAAAGAGTTAAAAATACATTAGTGGAGAAACATTGTGTATGTTCAATTGTATTCTATTTTATCATATGTGCTCATAATTATGAAAGTGGTCTCTATCTAAGTCATATATCTCTTGTTTCGAAATCTTATTTAAAGATTTATACTTGAACACTATTATATGAATTCTACACAATATTGAAATAACAAACATTATCTAACGATTCATTTTTGATAATATCGTTTTCAAATTACATTGAATTTATTTAGTTTATAATAATGTAGTGTGTAAACTCATTTTTTTTTTATTAATTTTGACTTAGATCACTTTCATAATTATGGGTACATATGTTTATATGTATATATAAATAAATATTTATATTATATTAATAATATTACATTTTTCAGACAGTTCCAACTCATCCACCTGTAATTCTACCTTTGGATTTAACCGAAATTAATACTTTACAACCGGAAATATCAAAAGTTTTATCGATACATGAAAGAATCGACATTTTGATAAATAACGCTGGAATTTCATATCGAGGAGAGGTCATTAATACAAATGTGGATGTGGATATTAAAGTGATGCTCATTAATTACTTTGCACAAATAGCATTAACTAAAGGTTAATATAAAAATTAATATATATATATATATATAAAAGAGAGAGATTTATTTAATTTGAATATTATACGACATATATATATATATATTTGTTTCCAGCCGTTCTTCCGTCAATGTTAAAACAACAATATGGTCATGTAGTGTATATTAGCAGTGTTCAGGGTAAAATTTCTATACCTTATAGGTTTGTATCATTTTGTTATCAATATCTTTGATTAGGATTAGTAATCAATTAAATATCATAATTTATTAGATCTGCATATGCAGCATCTAAGCATGCATTACAAGCTTGGTGCGATTCCTGTAGAGCGGAATTAGCTGAGAAAAATATTAAAGTAACAATAATAAGTCCTGGATATATAAAGACTGCTTTATCATTAAATGCTTTAACAGGAAATGGTGAAACATATGGAGGTTTGTTTGTTTGTTTGTTTGTTTTGTTTTTTCAAGTATATTAAAAATACAAAAGTAATATAAAAATATTAGGCCGAGTTATAAATAACTTTCGTGTTTTTATGAAACAAAGAATGGCATTTCTGCGACTGATAAGTGCAAGACACTTTTCATGGTGTTTTTTTCTTTTCTTTTTGCACTCTTTGTATTTGTTGAACGTATCTATTGAATTTTGTTCCAATATTACCTTCAAAAGGTTCGTCAAAGTTGGATAGACGTCCTGCACTCGGTGGTTCGTCTTTTAAGGTTGTATCTTCTGAACGGAATTTTACAAACCAATTTCTAACTGTCCTATCAGTTATCAATTCTGCACTGTATACGCTGCATATTTTTTCAGTTGCCACTTTAGTATTATTGAATTGTTTCAATTCTTAAAGCATTACACGTTGAATATGCACTTTTTACAGTTCCATTTGAGAAGTTAAGAAAAACTGTTAAATGTAACATTGATTACATAAAAAAGTTAACAGAAGATTAAACTGAATTTCTCATCTATACAGTGATATCAAAAATTTGTTTGTTTCAATGACTTATAGTAGATAAATACGAAAAATAGATTTTACATAGACACATAGGAAGTTATTTATGACACTTGACCTAATAGAAAACTTTATACTTTTATATAAAAACATAATATGTGCTTACAGTAATGGATCAAACTATAGAACAAGGCTATTCTCCTAAATACGTTGCCAAAAAAGTTTTGAAAGCTGTATTGAAAAAAGAAAAGGATGAAGTTATTGCACCAATTATTCCAAAATGTGGTATATTTATACGTTTCTTATTTCCATCCCTTTACTTTTGGCTCATGGAGAAACGTGCTAAAAAGTTAGATAAAGACAAATAATTTTCTAATAGATCTGATATATTATATTTTGTTTGAAATATTATAATATAATAATATATTTATTTTTCGAATTATTATTTAAATTTTATTAACTAACGTTTTTTTCTTTTTTTTTTTTCTCTTTTTTTGTTATTTCTTATACTTTTATAATAATTAATAAATAAATAGAGTTTTATATATATATATACAAACTGTTTCATAGAATAAATTCATTTTGATATATCCTATATAAGTAAAAATCATATGATACAAAAAGTTGAAATATCTTTATTCCAAATTATTCTTTATTTATAAGAATATTGAAGAAATTTTGGGTTTGATTGTATCGAAAAAAAAAAAAAAGACAAGAAAAAGAAAAACAACACATTTTTTACATGAGCCAAAATTTTCCTATGTATAAAACTATAAAGAAATATTATCTGTATAATTATACAGAATTATCATGGAGTAGTGCATTAAAGTTTCTAATTTATTAATTATATTAATTAAATCTCAGAAATATATATTATACATCTAACTTTCAGACATATGTACGTACAACTATTAAATTCATTACAAAAGAAATGTTTTGTATATTAAAGATTAACATTTGATTAACATTCTAAATGTTTGTTTGTTTTTTTTTTTTTTTATTTATTTATTTGAACTAGTAACTTTAATTTTTATATATATATATATATATATACAATTTATTTAATATATGAGAAAAATAAAATTATATATAATTTTATGTCAAAATATATTTATGTAATTTCAAAGTTACATATTTGTTTTGTTTTTTATTATTTTATGAAATAACAAGATTTTTCTCATTATATCAGAAACCAGTACCGATTTATAATTTGAATAAGGACAAATTGTTGATAAAAATTCATGTACGTACATACACACATAAATTTATAATCATAATAACATAATTAATTGACTTATTAACAATTTACATTTATCTTTTGTTTTTTTTTTCTTCGTTTTCTATCTTCACTCAATTTTTTCTTTTTTTTTTTTGTAATTTTAAATTTATATATCATTTCAAAATAATTCAAAATGAATCAAAATAATATGATCTATTTGTTACATGTTTTGATATATATTTTTACAATTGATTAGTTTGGCAAAAAAAACAAAACAAAACAAAACAAATCTAAACTCGAAGATATAAATTTCATTCACATAATCTCTTGTCTTATTATAAGAATATTAATTTCATTTTATTATTATTATTATTATTATTATTATTATTATTATTTTTTTACATTAAACTTGGCATGTAATTTAAATATAATTATACTAATTATTTATACATAGTATATTGTTTTATATTTTGTATTATTTTGCAAAATATTTATATTTCAATGCTGTACTTAAAACAATTTTTTTTAACGATACTACTATGTACATATTTATTATAATAGAACTATTTATTATATATATATATATATATATGTACAGCATTATAATGTACAAGAAAGTTTTTCAAAAATTCAGATGATGTTCTTTTACATTTAGAAAATGAAAAGTAATATTTTGTTGTCTTATAAATTTAAACATTAAAATTCGAATAACCCCACTTGACTAGAATTTCTATATGTTCTACAAATTCCAGTAATTTTTTTTTTTTAACAAACCTAGTAGTTTAATAATAAATTTACTAGATGATTTATATATATATATATATTATTTGATCGATTATATTATTTTGTTATAAATATATCAATAATAGATTATATATCATCGGTATAATTTTTGTTCAATTTATCATTTGAACAGACCTTTTTCATCAATTGAAGTTAAACAACAAAATCCTTCAAAAAAAAAAAAAAGAAGGTAAAAAGAAAGAATGAGATATACATTTAAATGATTAAATCAATCATTGTGTGTGTGTGTGTGTGTGTGCTTTTTGTTCAATTCTTAAGCTTGAAAATAAACAGAAGTAATTTTAGAAACATCTATTAAAAGAAGTATAAATATATATATCTCATCATCGAAATTCTTTGAATTATCAAATGTGGAATAAAATTCACAAATATTTCAATTAACTTTCAATATTTTAAAAAGGAATTATTGAAAATAAAAAAAAAAAAAGACTTTCACAATACGTATAAGTAAATTTTTTACTGTTCGATTTAATATTTGTTTGACACTATATATAAATTTCTCTTGTTTCAGAAGACAGAATTTTGTTTTTGTATTTTGATATAAAAAAAAAAAAAAAAAGAAAAAAAAAAGAAGGTTTTGTTCATATAATAACGTGAACAAAAATTGTTTATAATAAAATTATAACAGGTGTCAGCCTGTTATATCTAACATCGATTAGAGTTTTGCTTGTCATGAAATTCAAAATTTTTGGTTAAATTATTTTTTAAAAAAAGAAAATGAATATATCTAATGTCATGTTTTAAGAGAGATCAGGGTTTTCTTTTTTTTTTTTTTTTTAGATACTTTGTGTTAATTGGAATGTTAGAACACCAGAATACTTGGCCATAAAGGTATACGAATTAATATTCATGGGGATTTATAATTATTATGTTTATATATATATATATATATCTTATTAGGTATATTTTATTTTGAAATACCTAAGTAATCCAGATTTTAGTTTTAAGTAAGAGGCCTAATGTTGAAATACAAAATAGAAAGAAGTAATTCGTTTCTTACAAGCTTCACAAAATAAAAATGTTTTATGTTAGGTAGAAGAACTTTTCGTAAAATTCTTTATCATTTATTACAGGAATGTTGTAATGCTATTTTTATGGGACTAAATTATGAAGCTTGGTATGCCTTTTTTTTTTTTTTTTTTGAGTAAAGGTTTATTTACCCAAAATTTGTTGTTTCAAATTTTCATTGAAAAAAAAAAAAAAAAAACATTATTTACTGAAAACACAATATATGTGATCCATAAAATATTATATTATATTATTGAAACATTTGGAGAATATAGAATACCACTATCATTTACAATTATTATGCACAGAAATACAAATGTTCGTTTGAATTCTGGTTAATTTTATAAAATGAAAAACTTTCGGAATAGTTGCCTTTCTTGTTTTTTTTTTTTTTTTTTTTTATTATTCTCGCGTTCTGTGCAATCTACCTATATTATTTACAATCTAAAAATACACAATGCTATATTTATAACTTGTCGTTATTTAAAGTTGTAATTTTGTATATTTTTAAAGAGAACACATATTTTACTTTTTTTTTTTTGTTTTAGTTCATTAGGAATATTTTTTTTTTTTTTTTTTCAATTCATTTGTGACAGAAAAAAAAAATAAATGATTATAGTTAAATCGGTAAATTACGGATCACAGAGTAAAAACACCTATAAACTCTGAAGATTATGTCCGGAGCTAAATGCAGTAGTCAGATGCAGAAGATACACTTTTGACGTGGTACAAAGTCTTCACTGTAAAGCGAATGTGATTCTGTATTTCTTCTAATATAAAGAATCCTATGCCTAGGCCCTTGCTGTTTGTTCTATTGTGGATGATGTATTGCACGGCCTTTTATGTTATTGTTGTTTTTCAATTTAAAAACAAGATATCATTCATTTTCAACAATTAAAAACTTCATTTAAAAGCTTGATAAATTCTCCATGCGCTAATACTAATTGCTGCAAGAGTAACACTCGCATGAAGAATTCGTCTCCTTGTATCGTCCTTTCTCACAAGGAACGTTGGCGATGAGGGACCTAAGATAGCTAACACTTCCATATGTGGTAGCTTACTCGTGTCAGTTTCTACTTGATATTGACAACATGGATCAAATTGCCAAGATAATGTATACAGTCCACAGGTTATAAGTGATACAAAACCTAATGTGCCACAAATATATGGTCGATCACCCCATATAAGACCTAAAAATATTAGCAATCGATTATTAAATAATACGATTTATGATTTACAGTTATAATATAAGAACATTAATAAACCTGTTGTGATGGCCGTTAAGCCAGAAAGCGTTGCAGTTTTATGAAGACAATTTCCTACTGTTATCCACCTAGAAGTTTCATCTCCTAATTTGGATGGTTCGATAATAATTAAAGTACATTCTGATTCTAGAGCTCTTTCTAACTCGTATTCAAAAGTTTCGTGAGCATTTTCACTATCGTATACTTCTCTAATAATTGCAACTTTTGAATTATCATCCCTGTAAACATACAATTAAATATTACAATTTGAAAATAAAACCGATGCTAAGGTTATTTTCTCATAAGTTTCGATATGTACAAATTAAATGAACATTTAATAACAATAAATTAGAAAATCTATAAATGTATATTTATCATATATACTATATAGACATATAAGATGTACCTTCTAATAACATTGTTTTACAACATAGTTGCAGATAAAGTCATATCAATTCTAAACCTTTGATTTGTAAGAATACTCGTTAAACATTGATATCTCATGTGTGACATTTAAAAGTAGATCACTTATTACAATTATCATTTTCTTTTCTCCATTTGTTTCTTTTGCATGTTATGTAAGAGGTCTGATTGAATTTAATTAGATTAAGAGTTTGTTTGAATAAAATATTTGTATATATATATTTCTAACAAATGTACAATGTATTTTTATAATATTAAAATATATTGTAATACCATTGTTTTATAGGCTAATTTATACAACAAATGTTGAAATTCAAAGTAACAATGTTTAGACTATAAAAAAAAAAAAAAATGATAAATATGCATAAATATTAATCATTAAGCGATTTATAATAACTTTTAAATATAACATTGTATTAACGCTTTTATATTAGAGAACAAATATTCTTTATAATGAAATATTTACAAATATTAACAGAGAAAAGAAAAGGTTAATTTGTTATGCTTAAAGTATAACATTTGAGGTTAGCTATTATAATATTAACTTATATGATATAATAGTAATATTTTATATAACCATTGTCGGAACTATTAAATATAAAATTTTATATAAAAAATTGCAATTAATTAATGCTACGAACCTGTCAACGGCTTTATCTACCATCTTTACAAGCAATCTTATGGACGATGGAACAACAGTCGTTCTAAACTCGAAACAAATTTATGAATATAGAACCGGATGTGTAAATCAGCTGATTCTTTCCTATATGAGTTTGACTCAAGTAGTTTAGTTAAACTTAAATATCGCTTTTAGTAGTAGTAAAACATATTTGTTAAATATAATATCTTTGTTAAACTATTATCAAATAATATAATAATAATATATATATATATTATTTTATTTTAATTATAGAATGAAATTAATTTGAAATAAATGTCTTAATAATATTATTGATATTTTATCAGATGATAAAATATATGAAAATATGAACGTTTAATAGTTCCCGCCATTTACGTTTTCTGACTTATCATTTTGCTGCTTCAAAAGATGTCGCGTTATATTCGATTCAATAGTAGCGGGAATAAAAAACATAATAAATAGTTGCAGGTTGTTTTTTTATTGCTTATTCTTTACTTATTATTTTTGTATTACAAATAATTGGAACAATCGTTGATTGATGTAATACAAATATTTAATTATCATCGTACGCGGTGTATTTTACACAATCGATGACGAACGTACACGCGCAGTGATGATAATTTTAGAATATTGCTTTCAGATTACATAATTTGTATATCATTAAATATTATCGAATATTTAAAAATGCATATAATCAAAGAATCTGATTAACGAGAGATGTTCGTGTAGAAAATATAACTTTGACGAATTTCGCAAGTATATTCGAGGTCAATGAAAATTAATTCGAAAAATCAGCAATTTTTTATTGTCGATATTACTTCATTAACAACATTTGATTTGATTAAATAAAATCATGTTGTTTGTAAAATGATATTATTGGAAAAAGAATCGAAAAAAAAAAAATCATAAGTTTACATCGTATCGGAGATCAGCCAATAGGAAAAGGCGTATGTATGTTAAGGAAATATGGCGGATGCGCGTTGGTAAAGTTAGCGACCAATCAGTTTACGAAGATGGAACGATAGCTCAGGAAACGATTGGAAATGGTGTGCGGTAGCGCTTGGATTATAAGAAAACTGTACGGTAGCACGGTTTGCGGATGGATGTAAGCGCGAGTTTCGTTCTGTCATGGATATTATCGAACGGTGTGTCATAGCTTTGTCCGAGCATCGTCGTCGTGCTCGTCTTCGTGCTCAATTTTGTGTTAATCGTCGTCGACGTCGCCGGCGTCGTCGTCGTACTTATTGCTAGATTCTTACAAAGTAGCAGCGCCACTGGGCTCTGAAAGAATCGCAAAGGGGCGTATTTATGCGTCTTTTGCATGTAATTCTCCATTCCAATTTTGTACTTGCACCTTTTGTTTTTCTCTGGTGCCTCGAGTGAGAAACACACTGCAAGAACGTGGGAGAGGGGGAGAAAGAGAGAGCGTTTAAGTGGGAAAGAGAGAGGGGAGGCTTCCCCGTGATTTCATTCTATCGTCCACGTGCTTTCGCGGCTTATTGTTAGACCGGAGATTCTCAAGTGACGGGTGCGGCGGTGAAAGAGTGAAAAGGGCAGGAGAGGGGGTTTGGTTTGATCTCTCTCTCCCTCTCCCACTCCCACTCCCACTCTCTTTCTCTTTCTTTCTATGCCGGAAGGTAAGAAAGAGTGGGGGATAGAGTCAGTACCGCGTCGACCTTAGAGGAGTCTAGCGCTCGTTTCGTTGCATCGCGTTTAGTGCGTGTTCGTCAGTGCGCGAGTCAATGACGACCTCGTGAACGCGCGAGAACGCGCGTGCTCGTGCGACGATGCGCGTTTCCCGCGACGTCGAGAAAGAGAGAGAAGAAAGCAGAGAAGATTAAGAATAAGAAGAGGAAAAGAGAGAAAGATAGAGAGAGAGAAGAATAAAGAAAGAATCCAACACAACTACGAATCATCGTCGAATCGTTCGATCACACAGCTGAGAGTTTACTACGTGATCAAATACACGCGCGTGCGCGTGTCAGAAGAAAACGTGCATTTCGTCTGCTCTTACCTTTATCTCGAGAATATCAACATATCTCTTGTTTTGAAAGGTGTTTATTTTCGAAGCGAGACACAGTGGTTGGGATTTCAAGAAGCGCCAAAGTGATTAGAAACGTAAGTTCGGCGGTGATACTCTCGGGTGAAGGGTAGGGAGGGAGGGGGGAGGAGGAGGAGGGAAGAAACGTGAATTTGTCGCTGTTAAGACGATCACTGGAAGGATAGTATAACAGAGGTGATAAATCGAAGAAAATAATAAGTGAAAGAAACTTTGAAAAGAGAAGGGAGTCGATGGAATAATGTCGTCGTGGTTATTGTTACCGTTATTAGTGTTGCTGTTTATATCGGCCGATAATAATCGTCGTCTTCGTCGATAATCTTTGACTCGCGTGAGTGTATCGCGATGTCGAGCGGCACGGGGGCCGTCGTGCGTCCTACCGGCGCCGAGTGCAGGAAGTTCGCACCAAACATATTCAACAAGAGCAAGTGCAGCAGCTGCTTCAAACAGAAAGAGGAGCACAGTGCGGAGGCTCTGGAATGCAATAGGGTGAGTTTTCCTTGATGGACTCTATCTTTATCTCTCTCTCCCTCCCGCCCTGCCGCTTCTCCTCTTTCTCTCCTCATCCTCATCGTATATCCTTTTCTTTCTTTCTTGCGTGCTCTGTGTGTCCTCTCTCTCTCTCTTTCTCTTTCTTTTTCTTTCTTTCTTTCTTTCTCTGTTTCTCCCTTTCATTCTGCTACCCTCCTCCATCTTTCTTGCGTACATGCTCAACTCGACGCGCCTCGAGACGTCTCCCTTGACTTTTTCTTCTTCTTCTTCTTTTTCTTCCTTTCCCTTCTCATCTCATCTCTTCTCTTCTTTTTCTTTTTTCTTCTTCACCGTTGAATTCCACGGCACGGTCGGTGAGGAACAACGGAAGGAGCGGAAGGAGTAGGAAAGATGGGGGGAGGGAGAGAGAGAGGTATGTCTCGTAGGGATCATTGCTGCGTTACGTAATTCATACTTTTTCATTCGATCTGTTGCTGCTGTTACCTTCAGAGCATGTCTCAGAGGAGTAAACTCGATCGATCGATGGATCGATCCGTCAGTTCGTCTGTCCGTCCGTCATTCCTTCGTTCGAGGGAAAGCATTAATTGCATGTTTCCTTCTATTATATTACGATGCGTTTTTTCTTTTATATGAAGATGCGTCATCATTGAAAGAATTGTTCATTTGTTATTCTATTGATAAACAAGGTTTATTTTTCTACACCATATAGATTTTTTTTTAAATGCTACTCTCTTTCTTCTGTTTTATTTTTATCTTTTTGGTACATATTTACGTATTAACGCCACCCACAGCAAAATTCCGCTAATACACCAATCCTATCACTTTAAATTGTTGCATTAAATCATAGAATAAAAAGACTTTATTTAAAATCAAAAATCGTTTTAAAATTGAAAAGATTTGATTTATAAAAAGTAGTCACAATTGGATTTCGGTGGAAAATAGGCCGATATAGAATTTAACATAGATTCAAAATAGTCTCTATTATTATTTTCTTTCACTTGATGCTGTCGCCATAATCCTGACGCAACCCTGACGAAACCCTGACGATTGCTGTGTGCAAACAACAAGGTTGCTCTTTATTGGCGCATTAGCGGAATTTTTGATGCGGTGTCATGGCGTTAATATGTGAGTACCATTTTTTTTTTTTTAAGAACAACGCGAATCCTTTTCGATTGTTATCGACGTTCTCGCGGCCTTGGCATCGTAACTTTTACATATATACCTTTCGAATCAATGTTTCCTTCTCTCGCCGTGACGCATCACGCTCCTCGTCCTCTTATCTCGTATATTTATACGGATTCAACGAAAAAAAAGAAAAAAAAGAACAAAAATCTCGATGAGTACAGATAAGAGCTTGTGTACGCATTCTCTTATCTCCGACTCTACACACAGTATGAATTTGATCGATCAAAAATAAGTAAAAATAAGATTTCTCTCTCTCTCTCTCTCTCTTTGTGTGTGGTTTTTTTCATTCCACGGAGAAAGAAAAAAATTAAAAAAAAAAAAAAAAAATAAAATGAAAAAAAGGAGATTAAGTTGGGAGCTTTTTTTGTCCCAAGTAATCTCGACTTATTTAGAAAAAAGGAGTCAAATCGAAATACTACTATGTAGAAGGCACGCGTTTCTCCTTTCTTATACTCGTTTGCAAATTTCGGAATGCTGGCAGCCTTGCGACCTGTTCTCTCTTTCTCTCTCTCTTTCTCTCAGTGCATTCCAATCGCCTTCTTCCAGCACCCTTTATAACTGCCTGTCCGAGAGCCGTTGCTTCGTCGACTTTCGAAGGAACGCAGTAATTTGCGTGAGAAAGAGAGAGAGAGAGAGAGAGAGAGAGAATGTGTGTGTGTGTGTGTACGGTCCTCTTTCTCTTCTCATAACAACATTGAAAGAGAGAGAGACTAAAATGATCAGTCAAATTGCGAATACAATTTTCTAAATTTCAAATGCTCTTGCAATTTTGTCCAACCTTTTCTTTATCATTAAAAAGTACATTCTCCTACCTACTTTCGATCCATCCATATGATTGGCTTTTTATGAAATTAAGAATGGACTTGTATAGGTCACCAATGTTTCTCTCTCTTTCTCTCTCTCTCTCTCTCTCTTACTTGTTATTTTTATTATTGTAAGAAATTCCGCAATTCGCATTAAGCTCTGCAATCGTTACGATGATCGCATATAACCGCATATTTTCATATACACCGCACGTAGTAAGGTTTTTCGAATGGTGTATAGGGTACATATAAAGCGAAATACGCTTGTCTCAATTGCTTTTCTCCTTTAGTACTAATTACGAGAATATTTGGCTGTTGCTCTCGTACACGGGGGATATCTCCTGTCGATGGACGATCTTAAGGAAGCCGTAAAACGTGCTTTTTACGAACTATACGCGTACGGACAAGTCAAAAACGTGTGCCCGTTATAAAAGCGACGGAGCTTATTTATATCGTTTGGTTTATGCATACGTAGTATGTATAGTTTGTCCAACTTTAACGGTTATATCAAAACGACGACCAGCTTACCAATGACCAAAGACATTTTCAAGCGAGTCCAATTCTAGAGTTGTTTTCTAATCAAGTAGTTAGTTAAAACATTTATTGAGAAATTCGTGTATCATTTAACATTTTTTTTTTTTGCAAATTTTATAATTATTTATTTTTTTTTTTCATTCGTTGATACTTTTGCAGTTGGCAAACGCGATAAAATTGAACACCGAGAGACGAATGGAAAGATAAGATTTTTTTGAAAAAACGAGCACGTTCGCGATGAACAAAATTCTTCCATCGTCATCGTCTCTACCTTGGTTGGTCGCACTCGTTTGGCATTCGAAGAAGATGATGAGCGAGAGTCGAAGAATTTCGGTTTCCGTTCTTACGACGACGACGACGACGACGACACGAAAGAAGAAATTTTGCCACCTGCCCTTCAAAAATGCTTACTACGCTAGAGACGTCAAGATTTTTGTTCTCTTTCCTTTTTCGAACGGCGAACGTTACCGTGTTTAACATGTTTATTCGTTGTGTCGTCATCTTTCTCTTTCTCTTTTTCTTTTTCCCCTCTCCCTCTCTCGCTCTCTCTCTTGGCCGCATATTTACTTTGCTTACTACTCCGTAGTGTATGCCATAAGCGAGATACTGTTATGTTCGGCGCTGTGTGTATGTACGACAACGACGACGACGACGATGACGACGACGACGACGACGACGACGACATATCTCTTCGTTGATCTTGATATTTCTTTCTCGCTTTTCTGACCCATTCAGCTTATTATAATGTTTCCTTGAAATTATTCGTTACTTACTAAAGAAGAATAATATATGTATTTTAATATATCGCGTAGAAACGTGTTGTGTGTGTTATCTTCGATAACAACCACCTCTTCGCGATTACTACGCAATGACGTTATCACCGATGTTTCATTAAAGCGAACGAATTACCTACTACTATTATTTTCTTTTCTTTTATGTTTGACTTTTTAATTCGAGTTGGCGAAAGCAGTGAAACTAGTATATCACCTGATTGCAAAAGTCAGGACGAGAGGCGAGTTGTTCTGCGCGCTTCTTAAACGTGCCGTTACAAAAAGGTAAAAAATCTTTAAGAGCGCGAGCATCCAGTTGTAACGGTATACGGTATATGGAGGCGAAAGAAAAGAGGAGATCGGTTTGATCGTTAAGAAGCGGGTAAAGGCTAAATGAAACGTCCTGTATGCCCAGAGAGTTACTAGTGAATGGGAGTCGAGGAGCGAGCCTAACCCGCGCACCGTCGGTGGTGGCCCGCTTTACGGTCTATCCCGGATAGATCGCCCTCCAGCGATTAATCGAGTCTGGGAAGTTGAAGAAGAACGACCGAAGAACGACCGAATGAGCGAGATACTTGGTTAGATAGAGAGATATACTGCGAAAGGAGAGTGGGAAGGAAGGCCACTTCTTTCCTTCGAATCGAAGCTTTTTCCTTGCGCCTTTCTTGCTACCTTCCTTGCTGCTGTTACCTTCCTTGCTGCTGCTGCTGTTGCTGTTGCTGTTGCTGCTTTCCTGCCATAGAAGACGAACAGAGCATGCGCACGCTTCTCTTATCTTTATAAGGATTTCATTGAAAACGTCGTCGGCGGAAAACGAACACGACTCTCGAGAATCTATCGTAGTGGTCATCATCACCCTTGCCATCGTCGTCGTCGTCGTCGTCTGTGCCATCATAGCATTTTACAACTTCTTCTTACCGATCGACCAAAATACTTTTATGAGTTTAGGCATCGCGCGTGCGTCGAATGGATTATTTCATTCCTACGCGCAAGAACGCGCGTTTCATTAGAAAGGGAGACAAGCAAGCAAGCAAGCAAGCACAAGTACACCTTCGAAGTATTATTTATTCTTACCTCAGAAATTGCACGAAGCTTTCCATAAATAAATATATCGTGCGCTTTTGCGTTACATTATTTCGATGATAAATTTGAAGAGAGAAAGAGAGAGAGAGAGAGAGTTGTTTTTCCTCATAGGATTCTCGGTTAGTTCCAGGAATATTCTATAGGTCTGTAACATGAATGAACGAACTCTATCGTCCGGGTTTTACCTTAACGGAGTTAACTCTTAACGAGAAAATCTGGTTCCGAGACGGTTTCCGCGTACTAGTCTCTTCGAAGGAAGATGACCGTGGCGCGAGTAACTCGACCGATCTTTCCCCCTTGACAAGCTCCTAAGCTCCTCCTCCTTCTTCTTCATCTTCTTCTTTTTTTCTCTTTTTCTCTTTTTCTTTTATTTTCATTCGACTTCGCCCGATGAGATAGCGCGTTATCTGCAATCTCGACGATCTGGGATCGGCATAAAACTTGGGAGCGCTCGTAAAATGAGTGGAATTTTCAGCCTGTACACTTTTTATCCCCTGTCCTCTAGGATAAGAAGAAAATCCTTTCTTATCTTTTGTGTGGATTTCTTGGAAAAATAAAAAGGAAAACGAGAGAGAGAGAGAGAGAGATAGAGAAAGAGAGAAAAGGAACATTGAGAGAAAGATAAAAAGGCGATTGGCAAAGATCGATGAGTTGTTTCGTTGTGTTGTTCTTTGGTCTTTATCTTCGTCACCACGATCATTTATCCACTACTCTCGGTCGTTCGTCCTCCTGTTGACCACCGGCAATTAGCTTCACGGTCACGGCAAGGACATCCACTTCGTGATAGGCTAAACGCAGGTCGGCCACGTTATGAGATATTACTCAGCGAACGGACACATAGACGGCGGGCGGTCGGGCCCGGGGGTGACTCCAACCGGAATGATAATAACGGCACCACCAGATTTACTCTTTTACTACATTTCCGTTCTTTAATTAATAGATATCGTTAGGCATATCTTAACACTTTCACAACCGCTGACACCAATGTGGTGCCATAGGCAGGCCAGTCGTTATTTGCCGGTGACTCCCACGAACATCTGCGAAGGTTGGTGCCGGCGTACAGGAAGGTGTTAGGGTTGCGTCAGGGTTACTAATTCATAATAATAATGTTAATTGTTTCATGAATTTGCGTAAAGTTTTTTCAACCTAAGAAATGTTTACAAATTGTGCGGACGGCAAAGTGTTTCTTCCAAAATATTGCCAGCCACTGGCGACGTTTCACTGCGCAAACGTGCGATTGTGAAAGTGTTAAGGTCTATATTAAGGTTTTCCTTAATTTGGATTAGCATATTTTAAAAAGAAGGATTTTAGTCACGGCGCCAATTTTCTATATGGTGTTGTCAAGCGAATTTAACTGAATAAGTCGTACATTAATACTTGCTACGATTGGATAACTCATCGGGGGTAGAAATCATTGCTACTATAAGCGTGCCTGGAATGCCGATTTATAGGTCGATGAAGTTCGATCGAAGCGCAGAGGATGATTATCTGTAATCGAGCGGGCATAACATAGTACCAGATCTTGTTTCTTCGATGGGCATCGGCCAGCCAGCCAGCCGTTCGCTATTCTCTCTTTTTTTTCTCTCTCTCTCTCTCTCTCTCTCTTCCTCTGGTTCTCTCGATTCCCTCTATCATTTTCTCCTCGTCGTGTTTTAAATATATGTACGGTGTGAATCATCGAGGAGGAAAGCCACACCAGGCTATGTAGTTACTTTATTATGTCAAGAATTACTCGAAGGCGCGATGGGTTCACGTAGCATTAAGAATAAACTCTTAAAGACTTGCGAGAAAGAGAGAGAGAGAGAGAGAGAGAGAGAAGAGCAAGCTCGAGAGTAGAGAGAACTCGTCTTGGAATAATCCGCTTCTTCTTACGGAGAAGGAGCCCCTCTGATGATCATTCGATTTAATTGTTGATTTATTCCAAACGAGAATTCATAAAGCGCGTGGGAAAGCGATCGGACCGGTTTAATCAATCTATTTTCCTTTCCTTTTTCGTAAGCGCGATATCAGGGTTAGGCTTTCGAATTTGAAGGATTTCGTATCACGATGGCTGGACGAATAGGTCGATTACCTTAGATGGCGAGAGAAGGCCCAACCCAACTGCTCCCAGTGTGCACTCCCGTTTCCCTCACAGAGATCTTATCCTGACCTTGCAGTTGGCGTATAAATGATTTATAAATAATGTATGGAGTGCATTTATTTGTACACGGGCGTACACCACGCAAAGTGGGCCGCGGAGGAGCGATGTACGATAAAAAAAAAAAAAAAAAAGAAATACAAGGAAAAAACGAAGCCTTGCTTTATTGAGAGAGAGAGAGAGAGACATGTCGCTGATATTTGTCTCGATTCCTGATTCGATTCATTCACTCTATCTCCTCTCCCTCTCCTTTTATCTCTTCGACCTCCCACTTGACTTGTCCGTTAGTACACATGGTCTATCCTCTCTGGAGTCTTGACAACGACAACGACAACGACATTGCGTACCGTAATGTACCAAAGAAAGGAAAGACTTGTTTTTTTTTTTTTTTTTTTTTTTCCCAAGACACGCCGTCCTCGGCCAGCTTGACCGAAATCATCAATGAGTGGTACATATACTAGTACACGAACGAGAAAAACGATCCTTTTTTTCCTATCTCTTTTACAGATTTGTGATAGAAAATGTGAATTGAGCAATGTTCGCGTGCGTTTTAGCTTTTCTCATATATCTCATCGAATTCTTGCATTAAATCGTGCGCGAGAGAGAGAGAGAGAGAGAGAGAGAGAGAGACTGACTGGTTGTATAGAACGAGAAGAGCTCGTAGAGTCACGTGGAAACGAAGAACTTTCCACCTGTCCTCGATCTTATCTATATACTCTCGGTGAACTCGCCAACGTGTAAAACCATACACGTGCGATCTCCTCCGTGCTGTGCTTGACTGTGCACGTGCATCGCCGTGAATGGTGGTACACGCTCGTTACATTTGTCTTCGTTACATTCTGGAATTTCGCATGGTTACGACCGACCTATAACCATGGAAGAAGAAGAAGAAGAAGAAGAAGAAGAAGAAGAAGAAAAAAATGACAATAATCAAATAAAAAATGTGTCGTTGTTTCTTTTCGAAATTTTGCTTAAGAGAAATCGTTTCTTTCGTCGACTTTATTATCGATGTAATTTCATCGAAATGAAATATCATTGAAATCGATCGACAAGAAATTTCTTTTCTCGGAATAATGTTAGCACGTAAAGCTTGCTTACTTGCTTGCTTTCCACCTGTTTCGGATCTTATCTTTACCCGATGAAACCTGCGAGAGTAAAGTCAACGACAACGACGGTAACAGTCCTTTTCTTATCATCGTCATCCGGTTTATAATACAGCAACAGCATCCCCCTTTTTTTCTTAACGATGATCCGTGATCGGTGAATGGAGGGCAGCCACCTACATCTTGAAAATGTTCTACAAGTAGATGCTTTATATGCATGTATTTACCCACTTATATAGAAGACGTATGGGCAAGGCTTGTCTGCGCCGTTATGGAAGATTAATTAATATCGCGGTATCGTTCGCGGCGAGCAATGACAAATTGGAGAAAGTGAAGTCGGCAACTCACTTTCCGGTGGTCGTCGTGACTTCTTGCGGGTAGAGACGCTTCATCGTGATAAAAGTCCAGACACACAGCAGGGTTGTTGTTCCAGTGTAATATGAAAATGAGTTTGCAACGCGTTTCAACCTATTATTATTGTTGTTTTATCATTATTTTTGTTGTTTTTTTTTGTTTGTTTGTTTTTGTAATTCTCTTGCATATATACTCGAAGAAATATTTCAAGAATTTCACGTAGATCATTTCTGTTGGAATTAATTAGATCGCGTAATGTGTACGATAATTATTTACTTAGATTTCATAACGATTTTTCTGTTTCTTGTCTCGTAATATTCCAACTTTCTTGTACTGGTGTTTAAGAAAAGTATAAAGAGTTTCTACCAGAGGTTTCATGCGTTGATCTCTCCAGTCACGTAGAATTAATAAATTTGAATCCTTCTGTCTTTTTCTTTTGACAGGAAATGCGTTAAATGTTTGTCTACGTTACGTGACCAACGATGATATTTGGCGTACACGCATAGGTATATGTGTGCATTGCGTAATGTAGATATGCGTCTAATCCTCCCTCTCTCTCTCTCTTTTATTTTGTTATATCTTGAATCGATCGCTAGCTCTCGCATGGTTTACGCAATGAGAAACGCGCGTAGGAAGATGCATATGTAATATGCAGATTGGATAAAAGTGGATCACGTGGTTGAAATCGTAGGAAATAGGCGTTCTTGCAGTCTCCGTTATATTTTATCTGTCAGTTTGCTATCGGAAAAAATAACGTTATTATAATCGAGGTGAGAAATGTCGGGCCCCAACCTACAATAGTATTTTTCTCCTCTCTTCTTCTTCTTCTTCATCTTATTTAAATACGTCAAAGTTAATGAGTTTTGTTCTCGTTCGCTTGGTCGCATTTGGTAAATACAAAAAAAAAAAGATTATTTGAAGGTTCTTCAATGATTCGTTGTTTGCATCGAAATTACATAATCTCGCGGCTGAATGGACACAGGGGTCGGTGAAGCATCGAAAAGATTTTTCCACGGTGCAACAACGACGACGACGACGACGACGACTTCGCTTCGTCGAGCGAAACGTTTTCATTGGCATACCTACCTACCTACCTACCTACCTATGAACTGGTCCTATCGATTACCGATCCGATCTTGTATCGATGCCCATATAATATTACTGCTCAGCCTATATTCCAAGTGGAAGAGGGATATCGCGTCTCATAAAGAATCCATCGTATAAAAGTTGATCGTAGAGTTTAGTTCTCCTTCCATTTCTCTCAGCAGGTAGGTAGGTATATACGCGTATTACATATATGTATGTAAGTATACCTTATACCTATATCTCTCAACGCGATTAGTTTGCAAATCGAATCGCGTACTCGCATCGCAAATAATAATCGATGACGACGCCTCTCGCCCTTGTCGATGATTCAAAAGAAAAGAAAATAAAAGGCATCGATTTATAATAATATCTCGTTCGTGACACATTTTCAATTGAATCTTCCAAATCGATTCATCGTCATCGAAATACCAAAAGGATTACTTTCGTTCAAGACAAGGAGGATGTTGGATAGACGTCTGAACGATGAGAGCGTTAATTCGAAGAAAAGTACTAAAGGGAAATGGAAAGGTAGAAAGAGGGAGAGAGGAGAAGAAGGGGTGGGGAGGAAGAGTACGGTAGGAGGATGTAGTATCTCTTATAATCTACGTCGGAGGATCGCCGTGGCGGCTTGGCGTGGTGGTGATGGGTGATCGATCGTTACATAGCGTGCATGGAAACGATCTCGCTTCCCCCGATTTGCGATCTTCCCTTTCTCCTCTCCTCTTTACCTTCATTTTGCCAGTCATGAATCCCAGTGTCAGGGCCGTAAGGAGAGTTACGCGCCGGCAACGGGATCTCTTTTCTCGTGTTCTTTGGAATGCGGAAATCGAAACTTTCTTTCCTTTTCAAGACTCTTTGTATTTCTTTCTTCCTCACTCACTTGTTATCAACCATGCCGAACAAAAATATCGATTAGCGATACGTGCGAGATATTGTTGCTATTTTTCTATATTTATATATACGTAAAAGATAAATAATTCAATAGAAGTATCGAATAATAAGTCGTCGTCGTCATCGTCGTCGTCGTCGTCGTCGTCAGTTCAGTCATCATGTTCGTTTATTATTTCAAATATTTCACGTCATATTTTCGTGTCGAGATCGATTTATCCGCGAGTCGAAAAGGTTCGTTAAGATGAGACGACTTAAACTCGTCGATGGACACAGACGACGGACGAATAGACGGAACGGGTGCGTTAATAGAGAGGATAAACTCGGTTTTCGTTATTGCGATGTTATCGGTAGATACGGGACTGGTTTATAGAGAACGGTCGAAGGAAGATGGAAGGAGAGCAGAGACGAGAAGATCGTAGTCGGTCGATCTCTGCGTGATTATAATCTCCTCGTCACTATGGCGGCATGCAATCTGAGACTAGAAGCATGTCATTCGGTTGTTCGCAGCTGCCAAGGCCTATGGTTATCCCTTCGTTGCCCATCTTTTTCTTCTTCTTCTTCTTCTTCCTTCTTCCTTCTTCCTTCTCCTTCCCCCTTTTTCTTGATTCTTTTGGAATCCACGGAATCTTTATCTCGAACGAACCGCAGCCCAGCCTTCAAGAGAGAGGAGAGAGAAAGAGAGAGAGAGAGAGAATGCACACGAAGAAGAACGCAACGCGAATCTACTCACGTAGATCGCGCTGATCGATAGAACTTTGAACGCGCTCGGTAGCGCAGATCACTGTAATATCGAATCTCAAGTGTGCGCACCTTATTCAAGCTCTCCGAATGATCATGCAGGAAGAGAGAAGAATCTTCGAGACACCTTTTTTCATATTTTTACATCGATCGATCGAACCTTTTTTTCTTGTTTTTTTTTTTTTTTTTTTTATGTAAATCTTCTATCGCAATAACTGAAGCTATTCGACGAAGCAAAGCAGGCGTTTACACTAATATTAGAAGCTGATAAGATAGGTATAAGGAAAAGAGAGTTAGCTTCCTTGTACGCACTTGTCTACTACAACCTATACTTCTCTCTCTCTTTCATGGATTAGTTCTAATCGAATCGACGAAAACGAACAGGATACTCCCATTAATTAGTCATCGAGGAAGCAATTCGCGCTGATTCGATATACCGAACAAGTTCTTTGCATTAAAGAAAATGATAAAAAGAAAAAGGAAGGAAGGAAGGAAGGGGTCGTTAACGACGAGCAGCTAGCTAGCTTAGCCTCGTCGGAAGAGTTGAATAAATCTCGCTTTGGCGAGGCTTTAAACTTTGTTGCTCAAAGTACAGAGCAAAGTCACGAAGGCGCAAGTGCGCCGCAGCTGCGGCTCTCTCTCTTTCTCTTTCTCTTTCTCTCTCTCTCTCTCTCTCTCTCTCTTCGCGAAGAGAGGAAGAGAAAAGAGAAGAGGCGGCGACGTACGAAGCGGTGCAACGTCTAAGCCGATGGCTAAGCCTGCTATTCCTGTACGTTCTATACTAGACGGCACACAGGGCAATGACACTCGTCCCTGTCCCGGTTGGCTTCGCGCTTGCAGGTGCGCCTTTGCATCTCGCTTACGGCCACCACGTTCTTCTACTACGACCTCCGCCACCATCACCACCACCACCGCCACCACCGCGACGCTAATTTCATCGATTCTCGAATACTCCCCGTTCTCTCTCACTCACTCTCTCTCTCTCTTCTCCAAACCAGATCTGTGGGATGCGTAATCTCAGCACTTACTCTTACTATTTACGATAAATACGTAGTCTCCATTCTCTGTCTGTCTCTCTCTCTCTTTTTTTCTTATTTCTAAAAGTATTTTATTGCCCGTTCCAATTCCATTTTGGTCCAGGTTTTCGGCGAATCGTTGAGGATTTTGTTCTTTTTTTTTCGTTTCCGTCTCCGCCTTCGACTCTAAGAATACACACACCGTCGTCTCGAGAATCATTGGGAAAAACCAAGCTGAGACAAACTCTCTCTTTGCACTCGTGACCCCACTTCTTCTTCTTCTTCTTCTTCTTCTTCTTCTTTCTCTTTTTCGAGTTTATACTTAGTTTTTTTCATGATTTTGATCTGTCGCCAAATTGTTTCGACATTAATACACTTTTGTATGATGTTACGTTTGGCCAAATGTAGGGATGTTGAATTTTTGTTGTTCTTTTTTCCTCTCTATCTCTCTCTCTCTCTCTCTCTCTCGTGTAAATCCATGATCGACGGTGCGGCCAGTAGACGTGCTACTTTCGTTAATTTTCCTTACCAACGCGTCCTAGGTACGTTATTACTTCTTATTGTTAGCCGGAACGTTGGCCGCTTATTGTGGTGGTGGTGGTGGCACGTAAGAACGCGAGATGCGGCGCGCCAGTGCGCACCTATAAGTGCATTATAACGGAATTATTAAGTTAATTGCGGTTACGCGCGCAAGCGCGCAAGCGCAAGCGCAAGCGCGAGCCGGACTAATTGTATGGCTAACGTTCTGTGAGCTTAGATATATCTGCTGCTGTATGCAGCGCGCGTATCGCATTAAAATAACCGTAAAACGCGAACGTTCCTCTCGCAAAAGAGAGAGAGAGAAAGAGAGAGAGAGAGCTTATCTTCTTCTTCTTTCCTTTTTTTCCTTACGTGGAAGAGAAGCCACTCATCGCTGAAACGCTCTTCGAATCCTTTTCTGTTTTTTTTATTGTCCGAAGATGTACCGATAAAAAAAACCCCCATAATGGTCGTTGTACGAGAATTTCTTAGTCCCCCCCCCCTCCCTCCCGCGAGTTGGCCGAAAAGAGTCCACCAATTTTACGAGCCAAGAAAGAAAGAAACAAGCGCGAGAACTTGATTACAGAGAGTTGCAAAAATTGCAGTATTATTGCAGTTCTCAACAAAGCTCTTGAGGTATCGAGAGGCTTCTTTTGACATGCGTCATATCATTGCAATGTTCCCCATCCTACCCATATTAGGTACATGTGCGTGACCGTCGATATTCTTTGTGTCATCATCTTGGACGCATCATCACACTTTACGAGCTCTTTAAATGTTTTTTTCTTTTTCCGTTTTTTCTCGCGTGCCTTTGTCTTTCTATAAGTATATGCCCTCATAATGTTCGCTTATAAACGCTGCTTAACATTTCTAAAAAGATAATACGTTACCAAAGAATGAAAATACTTTTTCATTCGAGGACGATTTAAAGATCGTCATCTTTTCTGATTCATATCCGTTCAGTAGTAATTTTACAAGGCTTCGCATTATTATTTTGAAGATTTGCGAAGCAACGCAAAAAAAACGAAAAAAAAAAACGTCTCGTTACGTAAGATTTCTTGTTTAGTTTGACGGGTCTTCGGATAAGGTTGATAATTTATCTAACAATAAGTATCTCGCGACTCTTTCTTGATAGTAGTCGTCGTCGTCGTCGTTGTGAAGTTGGTGAAAAAGTTGCACAATAATCATGCAATTCTCGCACTTCCTCCTCCTCCTCTTCCTCCTCCTCCTCCTGCTCTCTTTCTCGCTTTCGTTAGGTAAGTGGTACTCCGTATTTTGATATACAGTGATTTAGAGATTGCTGGGCGTTGTCTTCTTTGAACAATTTTGCACCGGATATGAGTCGGTCACCGCAGACCGGTTTTTTTACCCTACTTTCTCTACCTTCTGATATTTTATTCTTCGATATCTCAACGATTCGCGATATAACAACGTATACGAATTATCGTCAAAGATTCTGACCAAATCTGCATCCGCCGATAATTCATGAAAATTGGTCACGTACTGTGCCCAACTCTTGAACATCATTTCGATTTTGTTCATCAAATAATCTAGTCGATTGGTCTAATTATAAGATAGAAACGATTGGCTTGGGTCAAAGGTTAAGCGGTAAGGGTTAGAGAGAAAGAGAGAGAGATGGAGAGAGAGAGAGAGAGAGAGAGAAACTTTGAAGACGTTCTCGTTGCAGTAGTTGCTGAGATAAAAGCCGAGCATTCGTTACAGATGCTTTCAAGAATAGCGAGTCAGTCGGTGGGGTCGACTTAAGCGTGCCACTATGCCAGTAACAGTACTCCTCGTAAGAGGATCGGCCTCCGAGGTCATGACCCTCGTCTCACGTACGTGGTACCACTTACCAGTCCTCTAGCCGACTTCAAATCATTCTACGAAGCACCTGCGCGCGTAATAAGATCGTCATTATTTTGTCCTTTTCTTTTTGAGAGTTTTCTCTCAATTTTCAACGTTCGATAACGTCGTCAGTGATAATACTGGTCTGACGTTTTTCACAATGTAATTGCGTTACAAAACTTCCATTGCGTGTAATCTATTCGATAAAATCGCACAGAACGGAATTAAACGTTGCCTGCCATCGGGTTGCGCTCGTAAAGCTTACCGCATTACGTTATAAATATCAAGGTAAGCGCACGAGTTGCAACGACGACGACGACGACGACGACGTGTGTTGTGCTAGAGAGTCGTCGCTTTGGTATTTTCTCTACATCGTCGACACCTCTCGTAGATCGTAGATCAGTGATAGAGCGAGAGAGAGAGAGAGAGCGAGAGAGAGAAAAAGATATACAACGACATCAATAAAGTTTAACTCAACGACGTTATCGTATCGCCGTCGAGATATATCTACCTTACTATATTAAAAGTTAAAAGTGATCGTACGATTTCTAAATTTTTCGGGATAATTGTCGTACGATCTTATCGATTTCCGCGATGCTAAATTTCCTCCTACTCGGCATCCCTTTGAAATGTGTCAATTATCTCGGTAGTAGCGCGCTTTCTCGAATCCAACCCAGAGAGCTAACTTGGTTTCTCGCAAATAATGGCGCTTGTGCTCTCTCGGAATTCTTTTTACTTGTTTTTTTTTTCTCAACTGCAGCATTGATAATAGTGGTAATGGTAACAGCAACAGCGCAATACAACCAACACACACACACACACACTAACAAAAGAGCATTTTCATCTGTGACTCTCGTCTCTCTCTCTACGCTATCTTGAACAGTTGGTTGCATTTAGTGACGAAATTTGGATAGTGGTATTCATGCATGCGTTGCTGTTTCAGGGTTCGTCGGGTTTATTCGAGTGAAAGGATCCTCCTCCTTCTCTACCCCTCTTTTGTCGAGGTACTCGCGAAGGACGAAACTTGTGGTGCTCGATCACGGTTTATACGACGTATCGATATCGGTTTAATCTCATCGAGAGGAGCTCTCCTCCTCCTTCGAGTTTCAAGAATAATTTCGAACGAACTTATTCTGCTGGAGCTCAGTGCGCGCGGCCTATTACTTTAATAATCTGCGCTCACACACACGCACTTACGCCTCCAGATAATTCGATTCGACCCGATCAATTGACCTCTCGCGATCCTACGCTCTTCTCCTCTTGCTCGCGCTCGATCGTTGATATTAAATCATCGTTGAAATTAAACATTTAATGGCTTTATCTTCGTCGTTCGTTCGTTCGTTCGTTCGTTGCACTTTTCGACCGACGATGACTTTGTGTCTCTCGCTTGATAAACTAACAATATACTCAATTACAACACGTAAATAAACGTTTGAAAAATATACAATACATAATATATGTAAGATTCGTAAAAAAAAACTAGACCGCTGGACTGACTGGACCGGGGGGGACTCGAACCACGGATCATCTTTTGCTTTCCGGGCGACTGCTCTTTAACCAATTGAGCTATCCAGGGCCCACCGACCAATCCTTCTCCTCAAATGCTTAATAAGTTTGGTGACATGGAGGCGTTCGTCCCACATATATGACGTTTGTTTCATTAGAATTGTAGTCTCGTTTACACGGTGTGCCCCATAGTAGGACAACGATCACTAGACTGAAAAAGGCTTTCCTTTTGAAACCGTTTTCGAACGGATCGGATCGTGTATCTATTAATTGTTATTTAAAACGACGCGCCTCTCAGTTTCTCTGCTACGTCTCCTCCTCGTGTGGAATTCTAAACCGGAAGTGAAGTACGCGTATGAATGCCAATCAACGAGAGATATTAATATTCTATGTTGAGAAGTTTCTAAAGAATTCGAATATATCGTGTTACATTCTTAAATAGTCCGTACTCGTACAAGTCGCTCTAACGAATTTAGTCTCGTACAGATAAAATGTGTTGCATTTATTTACGTAGCTAACGGTATCTACTTCGAAACACGCCTATACACCATACGCTTTACCGCTTTGTTATTTTCATTGTTTTCTTTATCCATTTCTCTATCTCTTGTACCAATAGATTAGACTAATGGCCGAGGAAGTAACGAACGAGTGTGGTGTGGTTGGTCAACGTACGTAAGGAGGAATATTCCTCGTGACTTTATATTTTCGAATCGTAATGTGATATTTCGTGGAAGTACATCGTTTGTGTACGTCACGTAAAATGTAATTATTAGATTGCAATGATTGCGTGTAATTAAAATGATGCGTGAACTGTATACGTAATAATTAGTCATTTGGATCATAGTTGAGAAGGTTTGCGAACAAACTGTATAACTGTATTGCAAATAGGACGGAAAAGCGTGGTGTGCGCGGTAGAAAATAACGGTCTTCGATCTACGATCTTGCAAAAGAGATGAAAAACGATAGAAGAAACGTTGGGCATATCGACTTCGTAATAACGGTTTCGGTTGTAATATCGGTAAATGCATACCTTAGTCGTCAATTTGAAATAATATAAGAAAAAGAAAAAGAAAGAGAGAGAGAGAGAGAGAGAGAACAAAATAAAAAAGAAGATAAATAAATGAAAAGTGGGTCGAACGTATTATAAACTTTGCTTACTTCCGCATAATAAGTCAATTTGAATACTTTCGCGAATGATACGCAAAGTGATGTGTTAAGGATTGTCGAATTTTGATGAGAAGAATACTCTCGCCGAAATATATTTCAATGTGGCGCGTAATCGTTACGAGAAGACGCATTTTCATTTACGGTCGAGTCACGATTCAAATTAAAGCGCGCGTTCACTCGTTCACTTTAACTTTAACTTTCGAATGCGATTCTATGGAGAGAAGTTCGAGTTGTGCGCAATCCTCGAGAACGAGAGGAAACCGTGCGCACCACGAATACGAATCGGAATTTCTATTCACGCTCGACCGTGAAATCGAAAACTTAGGCTTTGTCGGTAGATAGTGTCGAAGAAAGTCATGTACGAAGAGATGCCATTCAATGTCAATTCTTTTCACCATACTCTTACCTCCTCGTCATCACAAGATCATTGTTATTCGCAATTCGTTTTACAAAAGTCTAAGAGAAACCTTTTCTCTCTTTCTCTCTCTTTCTTTCTCTTTCTCTTTTGCAAACTTTCGATTTTCGAGCTTACACGGTGGTAACTCTGTTGTTTACTTTCTCAAAGGTAGACAGACCATTTCACGAATTGATAATGATATTGCAATTTGGCAAGTATGGCGGAGCGAGAAGAGGGAAAGAGGGGACAAGAGAAACACAGAACGACTCGAAACGTGATTCGCTCTTTTTCTCTCTTCTATATTATATATATATGTAAGTAAGTATTATTTACCTGTTATTGCTCTGGGCAAGCACGAAGCGTGGAGGAAGCCAATCATTCTCGACAAGTGCGCATCACAACGTAGTTTTATCTGCTAGCGCATGATCACCTATATTTACCGACTTATTTTCCTACCTATAACATATTTATTTATCTCTGTATTTACATTCACACGTAGATACACATACACACACACACACATATATATAAAATACATACGATTCATTTCGATCGTATTTGATTACATCATTTGCTTTTTGTCCAATTCGCAAATAGTTAATAGTATAATCAATGGTGCGTCCTTGAGAATGTACAGTCAAATCGAAAAAATATTTATGTACGTTGGAGATCATCATACCGATGTTTTTAGTTCAGTTCTTCTCTAACAGCGGAAATGATAACACGCGACTTACGCGAACGTAACGCGTTTACTATGGGTTTACGATTCGTGGAAGAAGAATTCTTGCAACACGGATATTTAACAGAGGAGGTAAATAAAATAAGAAAATGTGCTGATTCAGAGGCGCGTGCGAGAGAGAAAGAGAGAGAGAGAGAGAGAAAACGTTTGACCTTAAAATGAAAAAAAAAAAATAAAAAGAAAAAACGCATTGAAGTAGCTGGTGGTAAACGTGGTCGCGTCGTAATGTTTTCCACGAATACGACGCGTGAACGATAAATGAAATGGCTGTTTTCGTTGGTATGTTATTATCTTATTTTTTTTTTTAAGTGAAAATTTCTTTAAAATCAGGGGGTGATTTAGAAAATTGTGAAACGGAAGAACGTGAAACCGATGAAACAAAAATAATTAATTAATTAATTAATACAATTCAATATATAATTTAATTCTATATATTAAAATTCAGTGTCACAATATGTTTGTCCACTAATAATTCCGAAACTACTCAATTTATTTTTATCTATTTTTTTTTATGTATTTTTTTTATTACTAATTTAAAGATTTTTTTATTTAGAGTTAGGTTATCTAGGTTCAGTAAGGTTGTTTCAATAGACGGCACTGTATGACAATTCAATTACTTTCGAAGCTTGCTTTTCTTTGAAGGTTTCACTTCTACCGTGTGTAATCTGCACACATCTGCTTTTTTGTTTATATTTTTTGAAGGATAAGATAATAAAAAAAAAAATAATATGACAATGTAGCGTTTTTCCCGGAGCGTTCGCGTAAGAACGCAGAACGCGTAAGTAACTATTGTAAGTGAACGCAAAGGGTGGAAGGTGGGGAATAGAAAACGTTCAAGCGCAATAGGTGCGATAACGAGCATCGATTTCCAAGGGAATTTAAACGTTAGAGAGATAGAGAGGATAGTTTTGTAATCCGTAGGTGCTCGCAGCATGCAAGGCGTTCCGTTCCCATCTTATTTTTATTCTCCGTAAGCACACGATTCTCTCTCTCTCTCTCTCTCTCACTCTTTCTCTTTCACTCGAAGTCCGCGGAGGCTTGTTAGCGATTTGCGTGGCAAGAAAAATGGCCGACAAATGTCTTCGGCTGATTTGGTACGCTACGTACACTTGGAAATAATCTCTCTCTCTCTCTCTCTCTTTCTTTCTCTCTTTCTGTTTCTCTTCGTTTCTCTAAAGCGACAGCAAAACAACTTGTTCGATCCCACGTCTACGACCTCCAACGATCTCTTCTCTTGAGTAATTCTTTTGGAATATCTACCTATAGAGAGTCAGTCGTGGCTCCTCTTATGTTTATACGCGTTTGTGTGTACAGCTGCATCGCTATTGCGAAACGCACGAGAGGTAATAATCGGCATAACGTAACGGAGGAGGAAGAAGAGGACAACATGCGAGGGCTTGGGAGAGAGAGAGAGAGAGAGAGAGAGAGAGAAGGGAGCGGAGTAGTTTGCTTCTGACATAACTGTGACTCGCAAAGCGATAATTTATGTGCATCCCCGAACGAGCATTTGCCGCCGAGCGTTTGCGAATTGAGAAAAATTCATCGATAAATTGGTCTTATCTAACCTCTTTCTTTTTTTTTTTGTTTTTTTTTTTTTTTCCCATATTATCTCGTTGTGAGTCTCTTTATCTCATCATCTTCTCAGCTTCTTCCATTATAATAATATTCGCGTTAGCAGCAAGAGATCGCTAGACTCTTGTTATTGGGTCAAGGCGATATTATCAACGTAACGAGACTTATTAACGTGTCCCACATATTTATCTCTCTCTCACTCATTCTCTGTTTTATTCCTCTGTCTCTTTTTATTGGATCGAGAGCAAACGATCGCGAGAAAAGTACAATTATAGTATTTAATAAATCGTATCGCAAGCTCGCTATAATTATATGATTAAATCGAAATACAGCAGGTGTATATCCAGTTGTAATAAGCAAGAGAGTGGCAAGGCTAAGTATGCCGAGATTTGAGAAGACATGCAAAAGGTAGGCAGGAGCTTGGGTATGTTTTTCTATCGAAACGTTAATCCACTCGCGTTGACTGATTTCACGGCACGATAAAATGTCGTTAACTCCAGGTGAGAGACAGGTTTTCAGTAAGAGTTGCAGGGACTTTGAGTACGGATACCGGATGTGGGGATATGCAGAGGACGAGACGCGTGGGATGATTTCAAGAGGGACGCGCGAGTAAGATCCCTTGGTATCTACCTAAGCAACTTTATAGACTTATTACCTCGTAAATAGGTCATTTGGCTAACATGTAAAATCCTTGAGTAATATTTTGGGCTTAATTTATAATTAAATCATCCCCCGTTCCGTTGGATTATTGTTTTAACGATATATACAAGATGTTCTTTTATCTCTTATGGACAAGTTCGGACAGTTCTAGCATACTTTTGGTAAAGTTTATACCCTATTATGGAATACGTAATAGCAATTTAAAGTATGTGCATGAAAAAGGAATTAACACGTTTAACGGTATTCGTCCATTGGTCGGGCATCGCCCACGTCGACGTGTTCTGATTGGCTAACGAGTTGATTCGTCGACGAGGTAGACCTTTAATTGCTTTAATAAACGCCAACTCACTCCTCGTTTTTCTCTTCGTTGTAACTTTTTGCACGTACACGTACACGTACACGTACACGTACACGTGCGTGTACACCTACGAAATAACGAGAGAACGCCTTATCAGCCTTATTAGAAATTATAAACGACTATCCGGCCAATCTGGGTCGCAGTTTGAAGCTTAAGGAGATTGGCAAGGACTATTCTCTAAATGTGTCAAGGATAATCACGAGAATCACTTTTTTTTTGCAATGGGACGAGGGCCTTCATGCCAAACTTATCGGGCATTCGTGAGAAGGATTGTGGTCGGTGGGCCCTAGATAGCTCAATTGGTTAAAGAGCAGTCTCGTCCGGAAAGCGAAAGATCCGTGGTTCGAATCCCCCGGTCCAGTTTTTTCACAAATCCTAACAATATTTTGTTTAGATCTGTAAGAAATGAATTTCTGTCAGAGAATTTCGTGTGATGAATATGTAGAGTACTTGTTTATAGAGATAGAGGTTTGCGCATACATGCGCAACTCGCTTTAACCACAGCGGAAGTTAATTGTTAGCGTGGAGGAATGACAGGAAATCATCGGAAACCGGATGGAAAGCTGTTAAACAGAGCGTACCCTAGTCTAACGATGCTACAAACTAAATGTATACGTAGCATACATCGATTGGTCATTTGAAATGGATAACATTTTCCATAATATCGCGGGAATGCAATGCGGATTTAAAGATATCGATTGAGACTTTCCAATAATGTCACTTTTGTCTATTTAGTTTTCTACTTTCTTCTTCCATTCCTTCTTCTCCATTCTTTTTTTCTTTTCTTTCTATTCTTTGATCGAACACGATTAACGCAATAAGTGAACCGTGAAAAACGATTTTCGAGATTCACGATGAAGAAGAAATTGCACGACGAACTCTCTTCCTCAAATCAGAGCACGCTCGCTCCTTCTTCTGCTCGTTTGTCGAACGAGTCATTTTGCAAACAAACCTGTTGACAAGAGTTTTGCACACGTACTTTCCTTTTATATGGGTCGTCTCGATTAGGACAAACGTTTTCCCTCAGTCATGCGTATCTCTGTGCGTGCGTACATGCGCGTGCGTGTGCATGTACTAAGCATTGACATAGAAACTAGTTTGCCATTACTTTTCATAGATATATTTCTGAGAGTTTAAAATGAAACTCAACTCGGCTCAATTTCCATCTTACAATTTTGTCCTTTGGTAACATATACACATAGTACATATGAACAACAACAACAGTAGAAACTCGTTTGGAAGGAAGGAAGGTACGTTCACACGAGTTCAGTTTTACACGTGGGTGTGCGTCGTAAGTGGATCCATGAAGAGGTGACATGACCAGATCAGATTGAACAATGTTCGCACGAACGAAATGATCATCGGCCCTACGTATTTAATTTCATTACTTTATTCCGTCATGTTCTTCGACACGAGAAAAACTTGAAACGACGGACGAGAGAGACAGCATCAACTCTTCTTCTCGATTCTTCTCCTCCTCACTTCTCTATCTCCTCTTATCTCTCTCTCTCTCTTTCGTAACGAGCGAAAGTTGGGCGAATGTACCTGAATCCCATCAGCGAATCATTTTATTTCTTTTTATTTCGTACTCTTCTCTAATAAAGAAATATATATATATATATATTAGGGTGGGTCAAAAAAATCAATATATATATATATATATTTGAAATGTCATCAATCAAAAAATTGAATCAAACGTGATTTTTAATTAATTATCTTCTTTTTGTTGCAGGCTACAAGAAAGATTTCAAAATGTGGATATCTGTTCGTCGCACCTGACTGGGATTTTTCGAATCCTCTGAATCGGACAAAGGTTCGTTATTTCATTTATCTATTATCGTTTAGAACTATTCACTCCAATTCTGATAGAATAATAGGTAAACATCTATAGGCCGCTTCCGATCGTTAGCTCGTATCGATGCCACGAGGAGTTATCGTTGGTCCATGATTGAGAAGATCGTGTTGTAAAATCGATCCCTACCCCCCGACCCCCCGCCTCCCCCCCGAGTTTCGCAATTTTCTCATTATCGTGAAAGTGAGGATAATCGTGGCTGCCGCATATGTATTTTCTATTTTTTTTTCTTTTTTTTTTTTTAATCTCTTTTACATTATCGATATATAAAATGGTGGAAGATCTCTTGACGTTTTACTTAATCCGTCAAAGGAATGATTAGATACGTGTCTTCTTTTTTTTCTTTTTTTTTTTTGATTCGATTATATTTGTTATTCAATCGGGCACACAGAAAGAGTGAACGAAAGAAAGAGAGAACGAGAGAAAGAGAAAAAGAAAAGAGAATGCCTAACGGATAAGAAAATTTCAAATCTCAAGCATTCCGTCGCGAGAGTTCGTTGGAGAAAGTGAATAATTAGAAGTCGCCTTAAGGCTTTAAAGGCCTTTGAAGCTTCGACCGACGAACTCGTCGTCGTCGTCGTCGTCGTAATGGCCGTTAATGCTCGGTGGTATCGGGGCTCCTTAATCAAGTGGATCTCGTTAATTCATGCTTTTAATGTTGCCTTGTGCTACAAAATATTCTCTTATCGTGAACAATCAAATTAATGTGGATTAGTGTTTGCATTTTATTTCGAATCGATCGAAAGAGCAGCAAAAAAATAAAGGTCAGGGGGGAGGGAGAAAAAATTAAAAGTCACGCGCATGTATGACGTATGATTTGTTATTTATTTACAAGCACACACGCATTCTCCATTCTGTTGGTAAATACTTCTTTTCTCTCTCTCTCTCTCTCTCTCTCTCTCTCTCTTCCTCTCTTCCTCTCTGGTAGTTTGCAATGGAAGAAAGTTCTATTTTTGCTGTGGTGGCGAAGCTTAACGAGCGTGTTTCCAGCGTAATGACGGCTCGTCGTCGCTTCGCAAACGCGCTTCTCTCTTGCCATACATGTAGGAGAGCTTGGCTTAAGCCATCTTTTCTTTTTCTTCCACTTCTTCTTCTTCTTCTTCTTCCACTTCCTCTTCTGGAAGTTGGTCGTTGCAGGCTTTGCAAAATGCATTTGCTTACGGCTCGTACCGCGACGAGTGCACGGTGCCGTATAAAATGGCGCATTATTTGCGAGTTATGTCCCGCGCGTACGCACTCTGGCTCTTTTCTTTCTCCTTCCTTTGTGCCGCCTCTTTCAAAGCCAACATCACCACCAACAGCAGCAACAGCAACAGCAACAGCAACAGCAACAGCAACAGCAACAGCAACAGCAACAGCAACAACCTTAAGGCGGTGGCCCCCTTGGCGCGCTCGCGCGCGTGCGCCAATATAGCGACTTTCTTTTCTCTCTCTCTCTCTCTCTCTCTTTCTCTACCCCCCACCCCCTCCACTCTTTCCTCTTGCATATGCTCATATTTTTTCCCCCTTTACATTTTTTTTGTATCTCGCACAAAAGTAGGTACTCTTTCACGACAGACGGTAGCCTCTCTTCCAACTTTTATTTGACACAAGTAGCAAACGAGAGTCATTGCTATTTAACTTTTCTTTCAAAGAGACACGCAAGAGTTGCCAACTTGCAGTTGGCAACTCTTTAAGTTTAGTTAGATCGTAGTTTGATATTTATATCTTTTTTTCTCCGATGAAAATCAACGGATACAAAAGGATCGCTTTCATATTGCACTGAAGAAGTCTGTTTTCTTACTTACTTCCGGAGTACATCCATCCATCGTGCAAAGTTTCCTTAATGGATAAAGTTCATGCACGTCGACCTCAGTTTCGTTTAGTTTCGCTTTCTATTATCTCTATACCCCATATCTGCGGATGGGTAATTGAAATGATTTGTTGTTGTTGTTGTTGTTTTATTTATTATTTCTAGTAACGCGAAATATTAGATTTAGTATTATTTGAAAGTATTATTCGGTCAATGATCTCTCTCTCTCTCTCTCTCTCTCTCTGTGTGTGTGTGTGTGAAAAGTGAAAAGCATCTCTAACGTTTCCCGAACCCTATTAGATGGGATTTTATTCGTTTCCTTGGCTTCGTCATGTTTTTTTTTTTCGTTTTACTTTAACCGATAATCGGGTTACTGAATTTACGCTAAGCTACGAGAAAATGATCGATAACTTTTTATAAGAGATTTGTTTTGTTTTGTTTTTTTTCAAAATAACTAAACCATACAACACACCGAAAGATAATAAAGAACAGTAGTACGTAGCTAACGTATATATTCCGTGTCTCGGTTTTGTCTTATTTCTTGTGAAACATGTAACGGTCAACCCGGTTTACATTTCGCAAATTGTTTTGCGTCTTATTAATCGTATTTTTACGAAGAACAAATTTCAACTGAAATTTAATCGATATTTCCTTTTTTTTCTTCTTTTTCTTGTTCCTTTTCTTTACCTACTTACTCTATATATTTTAAATCGCACAATGTTTTAGGTAATTCGATAATTTTTCTTTTTTTTTAAACAATCTTTCATATCGTCGACCACAAAATATCACCGTTATCTTTACATTGATATACGTGAAATAGAATAAGAGATTTGCGAAAAGAAGAAAAAAAAAACAAAAAAAAAAAGATATCAATCGATTTCGAAGAACGCTCGACGACACCTGTGTCAAAAATAAAAATGAAGCACCACAAGTAGTAGGCGGCCTCTGATATATTTCTTTCTCTTTCTCTCTCTCTCTCTTATAAACGCAGTAGTGTAACAACTCGGCTCTTGACTCGCCGCGAAATAATCCGTGTGAACGAACCGTCGTGAGAACGTGAAAAAAAACAATGTTTCTGAGTCGTAAGGAAAGCCGCTACTACATGGTGTATGCCCACTTGGAATAAAAGGAGCTCTGCGAAGCGATGCTAAAGAGAGAAAGAGAGAGAAAAAGAAGAAGAAGAAGAAGAAGAAGGAAGAGATAAATAAGGAGAGAGAAAGAAAGAGAGAGAGAGAGAGAGAGAGAGAGATAAACAGAGAGTGAGAGTAAGAGGGGCAAGAGGTAGAAGGAAAGAAAGAGAGCAAGTAGTTAGACGCATATTAAGGTCATCGTCTGGTAGGACGCAAACACGAGACCTCGATTTTAAAATTCACTTTCGGCATCTTTGACGGCGGCCCGCTCGTCCACTCGTGTCAGGTGTTTTTCCATCATGAGACGAAAATAATCAAAAAAAAAAAAAATAAAACAACGTGTGTGCAGATCACACGTGTTAGAAGTGAAACCTTCACAAAAACGAAGTTTCGAAAGAATGAGACGAATGTAGAATATCTCTGGTGTAGGATAATTGTAGGGTTTATTTGTTATAATATTATTATTATTATTATAATAATATTGTTACCACATTTAAAAATTACTTTTATGTTTTATTAAAATATTATACAGAACATATTACACAGTAAACAAGTTCTCAATTTGAAGAAATGAGATGAGTTGCTTATGGTAACTAAAATATGTATGGTTATTAAACACTTCTCTGCGATAATAGGAAAAACTGTATGGCTATATTCTGTCTCATTCTTTTGCAGGCGCTCAATCCTACATGTTTGTCTTTTTTTTTTTTTTTTTTTTTTTAGTATCTTGGCCATTTCACAGACGCCCGCTGCTCTGTTACATCGCCGCCTACCGCTGCGTTACATTTTTTCAAATTACACCCATTCTAAAGAAGTTTTCACTTCAAAAAGTGAAATATTCTATCAGCCATTTTATTTTATTATTATAGATCAATTTTTTCCAATTCTTTATTGCATGAAAACATGTTTCCTCAATTTTCTGTATTGCCCAAGAGCAAATAATTATCGTAACATGGATTTTATCGTAACATTTATTTCTCATGTAATTATTAAAGATGGATGGTTCCTTTATTTCTCTCTCTTTCTTTTTTTCGTACTACTTCGCGAATCTACTGATCCGTATAAAATCGTTTCGAAACGATCGAGTAAAAGCCACCACCTTCCTGGCGCTTTCTTCTTTCTCCTCCTCGTTCTCCTCCTCCTTCTGCTTCTCCTTTTTCTTCTTCTTTTACGTACATTGGGCAATCGTTTCGAGTAAGTCTCGTGAAAGAATTGGTACGTCAAACGAGTTATACGTTCTTTTCTCTCTCCCCTCCTCCCCCGATCCCCCCCCCCTCTTTCGATATCTCTCATTGGCCAAGAATTGGCAGGTGTTTCGTGCATGCGTATAATAAAAAGCAGGCCGCGGCGTCGGGCTTATGGAAAATGATAATTTATCGACTCGCTGGCATAGCACATTTGCTATACGTTTTAATTAATATATGCGACAGACTTAAAGTCGGTCGAGGTCACGTCGGTGCCACTCGAAGGTCCGATCGAAGAAAAAGTTCGATCAATCGCGACGATTCAATTCTACGTTACGATTGATATTCATTTAGATGAGAAATAACGGTGAACATCCCTATCACGGTGTGGACACTTCGTTGTCGAGTTGATCATTAAAAATGTCAAGACATTCGATTGGTGATTATATTCCTTGTCGTTTGATGAGAATCTTTGAAAAAGATCGTTATGCACGGCAACTATTATACACTCTGTTGAATTTTCAAAGCGAGTGCAATGAAATAATCAATAAAATGATTCAGCTTTAATTCGGGCCTTTTTTTTTTTTTTTTTTTTTTTTTAAACGGATCGTGTTCGTTCCTCCTACTTTTATTTTCTACCTTGTTGAACGAAATTGAGAGATACTCGTCGAACGTTAATGTTTGCTTTAGAAAGGTAAGAAAGAACAACTTGGAAAGGTTTCTCTCTCTTTCTCTCTCTCTCTCTTTCTGGATGGTTTCTCCGATCCGTTCAAAGTTAAGAATATTGTTGAGGAAGAAACCAACCAACGTTCTCGAGTAGCTCGCAATGACGATATCGGTGAAAGCGAATCTTCATTAATGCTTCTTCACGAAGAGACATCAAAGGCCACGCCGTCTGTTTCGTCGACTTCCGCGTACAATCGTTTATAACAACCTGCGTCTATCTTATTATCTTTGATGTATTATTTTATCTAACTATCATCTATTTATTCTCCAGTCAAATTGTTCAAGATTTTTCGATGAAAGAGATTTTGCATTTGATGCAAGGGTCAAAGGAATAAAGTAGAAACAATCGTGAATAGAAAGATTGTAGGATGTTTGAAAATGCGTATCCGCCGGACACACGGCCGTGATCCTCGCTCGCATACGGTCGGTCGGTTGGTCGGTCGGTCGGTTGGTTGGTTGGTATTATATGCATAACTGTACCTGTCCGTGGCGGCTTGCGATTACCGGTGCCGATGCAACGAGCTAAGCTAGTACATACTATTAGCGATTCTCCCGTTAGGATAAATACGTGTCAGACGCCATGAAATCGTCTTAACGATTAATGACCGATTAACCTTCGCGCTGAGATACCATATACTATACTATATAGTATGCGCTATTCTGTTACTTTTATATTAAATTTGCTTGAAATGTTTAACTTTGAAGTTAGAGGTGAGAAAAGGGTTGTTAATCCTTGCGTATCTACTACTATTAAAAGCGATACACGGTGAACGTCGCACGTGCGAAACCAAGCGAGTGAGTCACCAGTAAAGAAGGAGGAGGAGGAGGAGGACGAAGACGAGGACGAGGATAAGGTGGAGGAAGAGTAAGGAGAGGGAGAGAAGGACACTCTCGGAGGACGATTTCAAGGGGGTTTCTTGGCTCCTACGCAGGTGGTTCTGCGGTAGCACGAGAACTTCTCTCTCTCTTTCTCTCTCTCTCTTTCTCTCGTTCTCTCTCTCGCTCGATCTCTCGCGGGAGAACGCGCGCGAATGCGACTCTCGATGGTAATGGTGATGTGGTAGTAGTGATGGCATGGTAGTAGTGGTGTTACGGTAGGTTATGCCTTGCATTCCTCGCGAGGTCGACGAACCAAGACGAGCGAGCGCGCGAGAGCGACTGCCTTGCTTGCATGTTCGGCGGCGGCCACGTTGCCTTAGCTTCTGGCCACTTTCCACTCCCTCTCCCTGCATTTTTCCTTTTCCCTTTCTTTCCCTCTTTTGAAAAAAATACAGAAAAAAAAAAGATCTACAAACCCTTCCGTATGAATTTTCTCATTCGTGTCTTTTAAATCTTCGAGCTGTCTTTTATTTTCTTCTCTTTTTCATATAGGGATTATTTATTTCCTAACAAATATGATCGTCGATGACGAGCAAGCTTCAATATGGTTTTGCTTGCGTCGTCAATATTTTTTTTTTCTCTTAGGATTTTATGGTACTACGTAGAAAGAGAAAGATATATATAACGTCTCGCTTTCTGTCCTCTCTCCTTTTTCTCGATCGTCCTTACAGGGCGTTCCAGCTCGGGGACATTTCCGTCTTTCTTGTTGAAGGAAGATGAAGAAGAAGAAGAAGGAGGAGAAGGAAGAGGAGAAGGAGGAGGAGGAGGAGAAGGAAGTACGATCGAACGATCCTGACGACTTCTTGCATGTTACTACGTCAACTATTCGCCACCACGATTCTACGAGACACAAACTTCAACAAGTTTATTATCCTTTTTCGTCTTGCTCCATTTCTTCAGATCCATCTAACTATTTGTCTTCTTTTCGGATCGTGAAAGCTCGGTTATTATTAATCGAATTTATTTGATTTCAATTGTTGTTAGTTGAAACAATTATTCGATATTTCAAAGATTACAAATGTAGCGCAACGTTCTAGGTCAACGAATGATTCGTCAACAACGATCTCTTGTATTGGGCAGCTCAGTTTTGCAAAAGGGTTCTTTCTCTCTGAACGTGTTTTCTCTTTCTTTATCGTTCGTCGTTCGCAAAGCGCGCACGTGCCAATGGTAGTAACCTCGAAGACAATGACACGTCGACGACGAGCTCGTCGGCACATGTAAATGTAACCTTTTGCGAGAAGCTCACGTAGAAGACGTTGCGGCTCCATTCGGTGAAAGGTGCGACGTGTTTCGATTCCGCGATCCTAAGGTAAGGCCTCCTCTGCGCTGACGCTTCTTCGTATTCGCATTTGATGCTAAGAAATGTCAGGTAGCCGTTTGCGAAAATCTCCGAGATTAAAGTAGCTTCGATCTCTTCCTCTTAGCTACACCTTTCTTTCTCACCATTCCTCTCGTTACTTACTTCGTTTCGAAACATCAAACAAAAATATAGTATTAATGTTGCAATCTTTTGCGCGTTTTACAACTATGAGAAAATCTTTGGGACTTTGATCGCAAATTAATCGATTTATCTGTAAACGATTCGATTAGCGTAGAAATTTTGATTGGAAAATCATTTAATTACTATAATAAATTAAGAGACGAGAAAAATCTGCGTTGTGTAATATTTGTCGATCGTAAGAATACAAAAAAAAAAAACAAAAGAAAGGTGGGGAAGATCGGTAAGAGAGTTTCAATGAGATCTTTCTCTATCACAGAAGTAGAAGATTAAGAAGAAGATCATTCTCTATCATAGAAGTCAAAGATTTGCGCTTACTCTCGAGAAAGATCGCATGAGAGTAGAGTAGGATCATAACAAAGTCGTTGTATTCGTTTTACGACGAGGATCTCGTATTTCTGTGGGACTGTTTCTCACACGGATATAAGGTCTTCGATTTCGAGTCGCGATGTACGTTAGCGAGTTGTGTGTTTGTGTATGTGTTATATATTGTTAGATAGATACATGCGTGGAGTCACGCGAAACGGGCTTTACGATAACCGACACCATTCATCGCACTTCTTCGAGCAATCCCGTGGAATGACCTTCGATCTTCTCGCATCCATCACGCTAGAATCCTCGCTGCGTAATCTTCTTCTTTAGTTGCCTTTCTCTCTCTCTCTCTCTCTCTCTAATAGATTGCAAGTTGCTTGCAAGTCGTCGCTTGAATTTCAACTTTCCGGTTTTACATTATTAAATCTTACATATTAATGAAAAAGATACTTTCTTAGGCGATGCCGAAAGATTAGTGGAGCTGCCGATCGAATGTCTCGTAGTCGAATGCATAGTTTCTTTCGAAACTCTCTCTCATTCCTGTTGCTGCTGCTGCTGCTGCGGCTGCTGTTGCTGCTTTTCCGTTTATTTCAAGATCGTAATTTCCACCTGCTGCTGGACCACGCTCGATTTGCATTCGCGTGCTAAACGAGTATAGTCCTGCCAACTATCTACTGCGATCCGGTCAATTAATCGCCTACCGAGAACACGAGAGCATACTTCGAAGGAGTGTTATTTCGTAGCTAACGCGTTAACGCGTTCGAATGAGATTACGCGTCGCGTTATTACAACACCGATTCTCTTCCTTCTCGTTTATATTTTTTTCTTTTTCTTTTTTCTTCTTCTTCTTCTTCCTTTTATATCTTTTTTCTCCCTTATTCTCGTTATTCGCTTCCCCTTCTTCTTCCTTATCCTTTCTCTTCCAAGCAAGGCGAACGTGCCAATGCGATCAGCTAGTCATTAAAGTTTTCACGTCGAAAGGTCATCTCGTTAGGCGACATCGCGCTTCGTGATACTAACTCGTAGTGCAATAATTCATTGCGTAAGCGCGACTTTAAAGCCGGCACTTTGCGCTTTTACGTCCGGGATCATCGAGAACGTCCTTTAACCTCAGATTATTAGCTTTCTCGTGCTTTGTAATTCTAGTGCATCCGTTTGCTACTAAGATCGAACAAGTTCTTCTTCCCTCACGAGCGATTCAAGATCGAGCCTTCGTAATTGAATGTTCAATAATTTTCCTATTATGCTAGATGAAGATATTTCATCGAGATAACGCATCAATTATCTAATCATTTTTCTCAGTTCGCGTTAAAAGCAATTTGATAGTGTCTCTTTTTTACTTTCTACTCGAGCTCACCTTTAATTGCTATTCCTTCGTGTTTGCGTATTGTAGTCACGGTTGGTCGAGAGATTAAGAGAGAGAGGGAGAGAGAGAGGGAGAGAGAGAGAGAAGGATATCATAGGAGAAACGATCGGCATGGAAGGTAATACAAGTTAACACGAGGAAGCTGTCGACAAGAAGGTCGTAACGGAAGCAAGATAAATGCGTGCACGCACGCATAGCCGTCGGTACATTGGCCACTTGAAATGTTCTTACACGCTCGTGAGATAACCATTCGAAAATGGACTCTTCCTCTCGAGTGTATTGCTTTTTTTTTGTTTTTATCGTTAAATACTCTTCGATGAATAAATGCAAATTTTGCGAATAAAAAAAGATCAAGAAACTCGCAAGATCATCATCATCATCATCATCATCATCCCCAGTCTCTTAATTTCTGTCATCTGTTGTGTTTATCTCTGGCATTGTCCTTGTGGCGCGAAAAGCAATGTACCGATGTCACCGAACGAAGAGACATCGCATTGTGTCAAGGATTTATTGGACACCATTGGACAAAGGTTTGTCACAGCAAATTATGATACGCAAAGGTACTTACTTATTTCTTGCAACATGGCGCAGCACGGAGCCGCAGAAAAGGCGCAGCACTTTGCACAGCGCTTACTTACTCGAGAAAGTAAGCCGCCAATTATCACCTTTCTAGCTCTTGTCCGAACACGAACCCGTTTTACTTTTTCTCTCCTTTCGACGTATACAGCCTACAACACAACTCTCCTGGTTTTCTACTTCTCTTTCTGGTCGAGCACGAAAGAGACGACGAATCGTCATTGGCTTTCTTCTTATCGTCAGGTGAAAACGCATTGGAAAACGAAGAGAGGAGGACGATTTTCCGGTCTCCCTTAATAATAATCCTGTTTGGAACCTCGAAAAAGCTGCTGGCGGGGATCTACTTTCAACTTTTGCGATTTCACTTAATCGTCTGAGAAAAGATTGACGAGGCTAAGAGTCGTCGTCGCAAAGTAGATTCGTCTTACTTTTCATTTGTTCTCTCTTTCCTAAACCCGATTTATACATACTTCCCTCTTTCCTCTTACTCTTTACTTTTCCCCTCGTTGTCTGTTATCTCTCCTAGAGATAATCACGCATTACTCGTTGGTAACGGTTTCTACAACGAGACTACTACTACTACTATTACTACTACTACTACTACTACGATGTTTATGGCGCGTCACAAATTGACACGCCTTTTTCTTATTTTTATCTCGAAGGAGCGATCGAGCCTTTGCTTATGCGCTCGTAAATCTGACGTATCGGGTACGGATAAATTATTAAGCTGGACTAGAAGGATAGTCGTGCAAGAAAGAGCGCGTAGGTGGATAGTCGCCTTGGCGGCGAAATTTCGATTTACATTTTAAAGAGGTGTTACGAACTAACTCCCAAGAACCCCACGGAGTGTATACTATACTATACTATATCCATTTATTTATTAACGTATCTTCGAAAGACTTATCTGCCAAGTGAAATTAACAAAGCTACACTTTCTATGAATTTATTGCTAAGTTCATTGCTCTTGTAATTACTTTACAAAATTTCTAAATAAGATCTACGTGCTAAGCAAGCGACGAGTGTGCATCGTTGCTCACGAATAATCGCGTGTTTGGATTCATTTAGAAATGATCTTTTTTAAAGATCCAATTTTATAGATATATGAGGCAGAATGTATATATTTGTTCCACATGATGTCGTCCTTTATTATAATTTATTAATCTAAGGAGAAAATCTTTAACTAAGGTCAGATAATATCTTTGGCGAAGTAGCAGCAGGATTCGTGGAAGATACCTATTTTAATGATCACCCCCTATATATATATGTGTATACCCCTAGTACTCTATACGTTAGGAAGGCAGCTTCGTTGTATTAATTATTGACTGGACGAGCAATTTAATTGCCAGAGTCTAAGGAGTCCACGGCGAAACTTTGAAATTATGATCTTCGTCTTGGGAAGAGTTAATTACGCCACTTGACATCGATCTACGAGAAGGACGTATAACGAGCACTCAAAAATTCATCCTTCCACCAATTAAATCTTTTTACTTGTTATTGTTAGTAGTAAGTATCATCGTCCCTTCTTCTTACTACGTCCTTTTGTCGTAATAAAGAAAAACGAATCGATGAAAAACGGAATACGCGTGAAATTCCAACGACGAATCGCATCGGCGGGCCGCATCGAAAGAAATTTCTACTTTCATCGGAAAGGAAGATTTCTCTTTTACGTTCTTCTCATCGAGGACGTTGATAAGGTCGAAGATTCTTGCCAGTGGTTGAGCGTCTAATAAGAGAACGATAATAAAACTGATTTCTCTCGTTGTAGCTACGTACTTAGCAACATTATCTCTTTATTTCTATTTCTTTACTTTTCTCTCACGATTTCAAATAGAAAAATGCATAGCGCGCGCTTCACGCTTCGAATAAAAAAAAAAAAAAACCAACCTTCTCCTTCTTCTCCTTTTTCTTCTTCTTCTTCATCCAAGTTTGCGTTAGTTAGTTAGCAACGAGGTGCCGTTCAATTTGAACCGATTCGAGTTTGCGCCAATTAGTCGTTTATCGTCCAAATCGCAATGTTCATCCGTTCTTCTCGATGCTCCGTCGTAATATCTTTTAAAGATCAAAGATACTTTCACTTTACGCGCTGCATTACCTTTTATACGTTTATACGCGTGGTCTGACGTCAAATGAAACAACTTTTTGTATACATTTTCTCTTAAAACGTAGAATTTTTTTTTTTTTTGTATTTCTCTTTTCTTTATTTAATTACAAATTTGTACGAGAGACCTTACAAAGAGCCCAACTCTTCTAGCGGTTACATTTTTTTTTCTCCTTTTGTCGAACGATCGATAATTTCGAAAGGGAATCGTTCTTTTTTTTTTGTTTTTTTCAAGAAAAACGAATGATGGAGTACAGATAGAGGAGGTGGGAGAGGGGGGGGGGTGGTGCAAGGAATTCTGGTTGTCGAAACAAGATCCATAAATTGTGGGTCCTGGATTGAAGAAAACGGATCATGACTGGTACGGATTGGGTCACGTTACCGTTGAGGTCAGATTGGTCGCTTTAGCAACCTCGCCCATTTCCTACCGCAGGGGAAGACCATGGCGTGGCGATAGTAGTTGTTTCGTAGCACGCCAGGCCTATAACCGCACGACGCTGACGATGGCGCTTCCTCTTTGCCTGTTCGCTTAGTCGATTCAGAAGACGATGACGACGACGACAACGACGAGGAGGAGTCGTGAGCCAAAGAGAGGAAGCCGAAGAAGATATAATCCGATCGACGTCTAGGAAGTCGAAGCTTTAACGTTCGGGAACAACGTTCCTTTACACCACGTTATTTTGTCACGAAACGTTTCAATCTTTCTCACGTAAAACAACGCTCATTATTTTTTCCTTTCTTTTTGTTTCAAACTCCTCCTCCCTTCTAGATTATCATATACAATAATTGTTTATTATAGTAATTAAAGTAACATTGGGATTAAAATGATAGACCTATTCAATGCTATTTGGGAAATATCTTGTTCATCCAGGAAGCATGTCCCGAATGACCATTGATATGTAAGACAAACTTCTTGATCCGTGGGCGATGTGAAATGATCGTCGTTATATCCGGAAGAAGGTGCGGTAGGTCAGCGTTCCGAAGCGCGCACCGCATGTATCGATCGATCGATCGATCGATAGATTCGCCGATCTACCAAGGATCCATCCCTCTCTTCTATCGTTCCGCATAGAGGAACGCATCGAGAAACGCATCGAATGTATTTTACTTTGCAAAGAAATACGATTTAATCATGAAAAATACGCGTCTTCTAACGCTTATCGAAAATAGCATTTGCCTTTCCTCCATCCTGCCATTTTTTCTCGAACACTATTAAAGACAGTCTGATTCATCCGTATTCCAAATGGCGGCAAGTGGTACCGCGATAGTGTCCTAACGGTTTACGGTTTATTATCTTTTGGCACGCGACACAAAGAATGGTTCGATCGAAAGACAGAAAGAGAGAGAGAGAAAGATGAATGTGTGTACGAGGGCTAGGTCTGTAAAAGTAAGTATAGTTAGAATTACAGCAGACGTTACACGAAGAAGAGATTACAGAGTCGAAAGTTTCGCGCTTTCTCTTCTACACACCGTGTCTCAATTCTCCTTCCTCTCTTTCTTTCGCAGTGTTTTCATTGTTCGCCAACGATGTCTTGTTTCTTCGTCTTTTATACTTCCTTTACGTTTTCCTTATGCTTCTTCTTCTTCTTCTTCTTCTTCTCCTCCTCTTCCACTGTCCTTTTCCTCCTCCTCCTCCTCCTCCTTCTCCTCTTCTTCTTCCTCTTCCTTCAGCGAAGAGAAGATCTTCCCACGCACGTGCCAGGGCCCCTTCGTACGAGTTCACCGAGGCCTGGTGAATAATTACCAGATAAAGATACCGCCGTTCTGTGTAGGCCGAACGTCTCCTTTCTTCTTCTCTCTTCCTTCCTCCTTAGCCCCCCACCACCCTCTCTTTCTATTTTGCATCAGATGATTTTGCAACGGTACATAGATGCCTATTCGACAACATACGACGACGACGACGACGACGACGTATCTCTCCGATGACCACCGTCGAACTGTATCCACGCTAGGAAGTTATCTCTTTTTCCATATGAATGTGTGTGAAGATAATGAAATGATAAGGAGAAAGAAAATAACCAAATCCAATCGTCCATTTTATTGTCTTTCTTCATTCTATACTGAGTTTGTGTTAGAAGAGTACGATGACTCGGCATCTCTCATCGTCGATAGAATCTCTCATTGTATCTTGTCATAAATTAATGGTGGCTTTTCTATGTGGCTGTATTTTTTTATTTTTTTATTTTTTTTTTACGAGGGGTCATAAAATTTGGATAAATGCGAGAAGAAGAAGAAGAAGAAGAAGCATGAGAGAGATATGTTTAAGATGAGTAGCAAAGACTCGTAAGAAGCTCATCATCGCAGGTGGCATTGAAAGGGAAATCGTGACGACCTGCCACCACGAGATGGTTCATGCCATCGTTCTAACCATTCTTTTCTCTTTCAACTTTGTTTCTAATTAACGGCTACCTCGTGCTAATTATCCAGCTAGCGCGTCGGTAAACCATAGAGATTCTTCCTTGACTTGTGACTCGAACAAGTACCCTATACGTACTCACCTCTTCTCCTTCATGCTCTTTCTCCTAGAATAGTTTTCTCTCGGAGCTGTAATTACGATTTCGTGGAAGATCCTCCCCCCCTCCC
>NW_015148982.1:1025945-1117507 GCF_001465965.1 Polistes dominula
CATCCCCACCCGCCCGTACTTACCTACCTACCTACCTACCTAGAGAAAAAAAAAGTGAGAGTGCAGTTTTCGCGGTACGAGTCTAAACGACGATAGACACGTCCCTGCCAATCTTTATTAACCTTTCACTCGGTTGTTATTTTCTTTATTTCTGTTTCAGAGATGGCAAAGAAGATGGTTCGTTCTTTACGACGACGGAGAGTTGACTTATTCGGTCGACGAGCACGTAAGTACCTACTCGTATCGACTTATAATTCAAAGTACGCTAAGACGAATCGAATCCCTTTAAGGGCACCGTCTCTCTGTAAGAGCCACTCCAAGAAGCGGCTTTCGTGTTCACTCGAAAATCCACTTTACCGCTGACAAATCCGTTTATCGTCTTGATACGGATTCCATTGAACTAATCTATTCCGTTATTTTCAACTGTCACTGAGAAAAATGAACACGAATCAGCAGCAGCAGCAGCGTGACGTTTTGGAAAAATATGCATTATCTGTAATTAATTATACAACGTTATTTTTCATTAATATTTTTTCGAATAAAATTTACGTAAAATTGTTTATTGCGTAGAGAAGATATTTGTCAAGGAAAATTGGTTTATCCGATCAGAAATCTCTCATTATGAATAATATTTTACCTCACGTCTGAGTTTTTTTTTTGCAAGAGAATATTAAAAACGGTATGTCGTTCTTTAGCCTGGCGCCTTATGCCAAGAATCATTTTCATGGAATTCCCTTCCGCCCTCGGAAGGTAGAAGAAATGGAATGTGAGAGGAAGATAGAGAAAGAGAGAGAGAGAGAGAGAGAGCGAGAAGGATGAAAGCCCCGACGGTCACGTATTATCATTGAAGTATCATGAACTGTCAGACTTCTAACTTTATAGCCAGGCAGTGAATCAAAAGCTGCCCCGCCAAGTGGCTTCCTCGGAACGTAGAAGCGTCAAAGGTCGAAGTCAATTGTGCTCGACTGACAGGCCGGTTCGCGCTTCCCGACTCCCCACGATCACTTCGTCCTATCTTTCTATGAGATGGACCTTACAAAAGAAGGATACCTAGCGGTTTGTCCATGCGTGATAACATTTCCTCTTCCTAATGTCGATACTTACTAAAGAACGCATTATCATGAATGATATTGATTTAAATGATCGTCTCGTACGATCTTTAAATAGAAATGACAATTTTCCTTTGTGATTCGTATAATCACTGACCGACGTGCGTGCTTATTTGTTTTAAAAATTGTGAAAAAAAATTGAGAAAAATTGTGAGAACATTCAGGGTCGTATGTTGTTAAAGAGGGGGTGGTGGAATGTGAGACGAGGTGGGCCCTGGATAGCTCAATTGGTTAAAAGAGCAGTCGCCCGGAAAGCGAAAGATCCGTGGTTCGAATCCCGGTCCTGTTTTTTTCACGAATTCCACATTAATAAAAGTATTACATAATGTAATAATGTAAAAACATAAAAAAAAGGAATTAATAACCAAATTGTTTTGCATAAATAAGACGAAATATAAACCTTATGAGCATGTGTAGCTATTGCAATAATATTTCGAGGTGGGACTAAAAATGTCCCACCGTGCATTACGGTGTATCAAAAAGGTGGGACACTTTTAATCCCACCATGTCCCAAAGAGTTAATGCGCAATTTCCCGGAACAAAGGGAAACACATACCATACTACTAAAAATAGACCTCCCCTGTTCTTTTTCCTTCCTGTTTTTCTTTTTTCTGCGTGTCCTCTTTTTCTAAGTGCACATGTATATGGTAATTTTGGAACCCCCTAAATTCTTTCGCGTGAACGTTTTCAAAGTTTCAAATATCATAAGTCAAAAGACAATTGAGAACAATTCGTTCCATAACGATTCTTTCTCTTCCTTTTCTCATTTTACCGGTCGAAGATCTATTTGATATTCCAAACTATCCGAAGAAGGAAATCCTATTGTGTTTGTAAGACCGATGCAAACGTCTCTAATCTCTTTCGAGTCATTTCGAGTTATTAAGAAGATAAGTCCGAACGTGTATGGGGAATCGGACAGGTCGTTTCTCTTTCTCCGTCTGTTATCTCTGTCATTATCCTTCTAAGGCAACTGAGGGAGATCGCTTTGCCACCGTAGGTCTCATTCCTTTCGGCTATCTCAATCGCGCGAGTCCGTATTTCTGATATTCCGTAAAGTTGTGTGTATTTTTTGTATTGGTCGACCTTGGCTTGTCCTCTTACTAGTAGTAGTAGTAGTAGTAGTAGAAGTAGCAGGAGCAGCAGCAGCAGCAGCAGCAGGTCCTTGGAGGCGTGGTTAGTTCGAAATCGTCATCTCGCCATCGCGAGGTCGCACGAAACTCGCAAAAAGGAAATAGACTATCTTGTTTGCGTGGTGCAAAAGAAGTTCACCTCGAGACACCTTTTCTCACAGTCGTCTTTCTCTCTTGCACACGCGTGTACGTGGTATGCGTGCATGCACGCATATCTCGTTGGCGCCTTGTGCCCATTCCAAGATGAAATCTGTTGTGGTCCTTGATTTCCTGGGCGTTCGAGTTCTTGTAACAAATCCAATCATTCTATTCCATCTTTGAATCCAATTTGATTGTCGACTCGCAATTGCCTTCGCTCTGGTATCGTATGTCAAGCAATAACATGTGTTACAATTGATCATTTATTGTATTAAAAAGAATACTTAGGAACGAGGAATGGTTTTATTGCTTTCCTGGAAGAACAAGACGAGATATGTTTTGTGGTTTGTGTTTGGTGAGCGTATGCGATAAAATTTTGTCGTCTTTGCTTGTACCACAAAGTGACTCAAAGATAACAGAAAGTTCTACCGTTAGCAGAGAGATATGTGAACGCCTGTCTCCATTATCCAGCTGTTCAACCTGCTCGCTTGCAATCAGCCTTTCGAAGGAGATCTCGAGGAGGCTTCGAAGGAGCGTTTTAAACTAGACTAAACGAAGCATGGCTTGCTTGTTGGCTACGGTTTAATGGTACCTCTCTTGCATCTCTCTATCTTTCTCTTACTTGCTTAGATCGTTCGCCCTTTTCGCATAGTCGCTGTTGTCGTCGTCTTCGTCGTCGTAGTAGTTAACAGTTAGTCGGAACACGGAAGCTGCACCTTTACGATTTAATGGAACGCGATGGAGGCCGAAGGAGGAGGACTACTCGTTGAAATTGAGCTTAGAGATGAATGCCACTACGAGTTTTGAACTATAACGACCGGTTTAATGGCTGGCTTAGATTCATTGTATCGGAGCACGCTTCGGTGCTTAAGCTTCGAGATAGGTACTTACTTCCAAAGTAAGTATGCGAGTTCTCTGATCAACGACTCTGTTTATTTACGTGCAACGCCTGTGTCCAGTTAGGTTTCACTCGATTATTTCTCGCCACTATGGCAGCCTTGCGTTTCTAACAGCCTTGCGTTTCTAACAGCGGAATGTTCGCTGTTCCTTCGGCATTCTCTCGACAATTCGACGCTTCAAGAACGAACGCTATTCAAAGGAGAGACCTTACAACGAAATCTTTTTAGATACGTTCCATCTCGAAATTCTTTCGACATTTTTCCTCTGTGCATTCCGTAAAAGAAAAGAGAGAGAGAGAGAGGGGGAGAAGGGACTTATCGACGCCAATGACGAAAAGAAGCGGAGACTCGAAACCGATAGTCGTCCCATCCCTAAGGAGAGCGGGGCAAAAACTCATTTCGAAAATTCCTCGGGGAGAGGTATGTAATTATCTGGGAATAATGGACACCCTAGGCGGTCTGAGTAATTTTCGTCCACTCAAATCCATCCCAAGGGAACCAGTTGAAATATGACGGCCATTTAATTGTCTTCTTATGAGTTCGACTAACAATAAGTTGTCGTTTATCCTTTTCTAACGTTCTACGAATAATCATTTCTCTCATATACAGTGCGTTTCTTTTTAATAACATTTAATAATGGAGAATACATTTCATTTGAAAAAAAGTATAGTTCATCGTTCGTAACAACAATTGATACAACAAACTGGCTTGTTAAAAACGTGGTAGTAATTTGTAGTACTTTAATCCGATGTAAGTCGCACTCTTGGATAATTTATTACAGGTGTAAACGAGACGACGACGACGACGACGACGACGGCGCATAGTGGTCCCAAATCCCGATAAAGTGGTCAAAAAATGAAGTTCTTTGACTGTCTGAAAAATAAATATTTGGGGTCAATTGGGGTTTGCTGATTATGAATCTGATATTATTTTGTTAATAAATAAAATTGACGAAAAAACACATCAATCTACTCTCCATTAGCAACTACATTTGTTATTTATATTAATTTTGAAAAACCTAATTCAATTGTATTTACTACCAGACGAAGATTTCATATTCATATGTTTAAATCGAACAACAAATATTAATTGCACTTTACGCGTTTAAAATTGACCGTCATTTTCGTGGTACAGAACGAGTCACAAATGCGATGTTCTTTACACTCAAGTTTTAACTAATAATTTAAAGGTATGCATACAAACACTTATCCATAACAAATGATGGTTGAAAAAGAGAGTTCATTAAACATATTCCTATAGTTAAAAATAAAAAAAAAAAAAAATTTAGGAGGAAGGAAGACCGAGGTTGGCCTTCGTTTTTGGGATTTGGAAGCACTGTGTGGCGTGTGGCGACATATGAATTATGAGCGTTCCTTTCTTCCTTCCTTCCTTCATCTCGTTACGAAGAGGGGGGGGGGTTACCCTCGAGCAAACCTTTAAATGGAATTTAACGAAAAGAACGAATGTCTGGTGAATATTTTCGAAGATATTCTTCTCGATAAGGGAACAACACCGGAATGTAAATCTTTTAATTGGATCTCTTTTTTTTACTTTAATTAAAATGGTTTTAAAGGACGATTACTTTCGCCGTATCTATCTTTCTTCTTTTTTTTTTCTCTCTCATCGTGTTTAAAAGGGAATCTCGCGCATGAAATATAACGAGGCGTGTCTTCTTCTTCTATCGAATTTTCTACTCGATTCACCGACGACGACCGACCGACCGACCGACCGACCGACCGACCGACCCACCGGCAAAACTGGTCGACCTCTATCCGCTCTGTTGTGTTTTTGTTTATCATTTTCCTCCAGACACATCCTGCTCTGTCGTATTGTTCCCCTCGTTCATTTGCGGCCGATCCACCGAGCCACGGTGGAGAAGGAGAAGAAGAAGAAGAAGAAGAAGAAGAAGGTGGTTGGTTGGGATCGGTTGGTTATTCTCTCTCAAGACGAGGCGTTATATACAGACGCAATTATCAATAATAATAGTTCTGAGGAAGGTCGTTCTCCGGCAACGACATTCGCTTCGTCTTCTTCCTCCTCCTCCTCCTCCTCCTCTTCTTCACTGTCCAAATTGACAAGCATTTACCGAGCGAAATAATACAAATCAACTTTGTTCGTTTTTCTTTTCTTTTTTTTTTTTTTTACACAACCATTATAGAAATCACGCGAGCATCATTTGTTCATTAGTTTTTCTGATTAAAGTAAACTGAAATAAACGTTATTATTATTTATAATATATATATATATATATATATTAATTGTAATCTATCACTCTTTGTCGATTCATCTTTAAATGTTATGCGAGAAAAAAATGACAAATGTATCAACTTGGTTTCAGTTGACAAGGGTGGACGACTGTGTATTCGAGGAGAGCCACATCTCATGGCATACAGGAGAGAGACAAGGAAGTTTTCCTTTCTCGTCAGAACGAACGTAGTATCGAAAGATCGACTTGTAATACTGGTACTATTCCTTACTCAAAGCGATTACCCGTTTGGGTGCAGTCTTGTACGGAGATATCGTATCGTTTGTCTCTAACTATTTGCCGCTTCCGTCATTCCTCAGTACCGGTTCGTGCCTATCGTCGTTTTCGTCGTCGTTGTCGTCGTCGTCGTCGTCGTCGTCGTCGTCGTCGTCGTCGTCGTTGTTTGCCGAACGAACGTTCGCTAAGTCGAATGGGATTCCTATCAGTGACATGCAAATTGATCTCTTGTCTGAACCTTTCCTACAATGCCAGACGTATGCGTACACATATTTCTGATAACGCATTGCTATCTTTGTTTTTGCTACAGGTTTTTACCTATCATTCCTGAATCTGCTATTTAAAAAGCTTTCCTCTAATGTAAATAGTGTTTGTTTTCAGTATCTTTGTCATTAGATTCATTGAAAAAAATAATAACGCCTGGCTCATCTGAAAGGATTCCCAAAAGTTATCAAGGCCGTTCAGAGGCACGTTCAAGGACGATAAGAGACACGAAGAATTTTTGCCAATGGCGCGTCTTATTTTTTCAAAAGCAGCCGGTAATTTCTCACCTTTATTTGGTCGCCATGGAACAGATTTTCTCCTTCTCTCTCACTTTCGCTCCCTCCCTCCCTCCCTCTTTCTGTGGACCAGATGCTACACGAAATATCTGAGGCGGAGTTGGGTGAAAGGGTGCCTTGCCCGTGGGCTCCAAACGGGTTCTAAATTACACCAAGCGAAGGTGTTTGAATGCGAAGCACACGCGAGGATACGAAAGGAGCTGTCTCAACTTTTAGTCAGGATGCACTTATTTTGTGTTCTTCTTCTTCTTCTTCTTCTTCTTCATTTTTTCAATTCATTTTACCTTTCATACCTTCTCCAAAAGTAATAAAAAAGACGACAAGACGCGTCGTATGGTTTTTTGGAAAAAGCACGTTTGCTTGAAAGATGGACGGCTCCTTCCGCCATTCGTCTTCCCATTGCTCGTTGACGTAGCGAACCCCGGATAAGTAGTCCGAGTTAAGTGGCTTGTCAAGTCGTGAATTGTCGGCGTATCGGCATCGATAAACGCCCTGACGGCTATTGGAGAAACGCTCATGGAAGCGTGACTATTAAAAGGGTTCAGGGATTTGCATACGTCGACGATGGAATGCGCTTGGAAAATTTTTGAAAAATCATCTTCTTCTTCGTCGTCGTTCTCCTCTTCCTCCTCCTCTTCCTCCTCTTCCTCCTCGAGTTTACAATAAACAACACACCCTCACAAATTTGCTTCAATGATTGATGAGTTTGTAAATTTTGTACGAACTATTTAACAATTTTTACCGATCATTCTCAAGCTCGAAGGAAATTCGAACAATTAGAAGATACTTTCAGCGAGAAAAGTGTCGAGGACGATAGATCTCTTTCGTAATTGGCTTTCCCATTCGACCTTTCAATTAACGCCAATAGATACCTGCGCGTTTCTTCTACGTGTACATAAAACCTGTATATACAGCAATCGCTATAGACATTACATACATACATGCATGCATACATACATACATACATACATAGATTAAAAGCAGAGCTAGGCTTTGCCGCAATCTAATTTGAGAATCGATCGAGAACGACCTGGCCGGCATCCTGATTAACACAGGTCGTACCTCAGATCAACGCGGTGCCGGACAACGAGTGTAGCGAGCTTCTAATCTAATTAGATGCAATTAGAGGAACGAGCAACGGCACCAGCTGTCTCTGTCCTTTCTCAATTGGCTTCACTCGGCACTCGGTCTTCCTCCTCTCTTCGCTTTCATTTGATTCGACTCGATTCGATGAGTTATGATCTTAACCGTCTTTAGTTTCTTACAATTACAAGAAACACTCATCTCTCTAACTAATATCGTTTGTACCTTTTTCGATCATTGAACGAACCAACGTAGATATTTACAAGAATCTTAGCCATAATTTCGTGTCACAAAGCGAAAGCTAAGAAAATTGAAGAAAATAAAATAAAATAAAAAAGAAAGCTCCTCTTGTGCCATCGGACAGAGACCCACTCTTCTTGGCATATTATTTCCATAGCTTAGCTTACTCTCTCGTTATATCGAATAGCACGAGCCGGTAACGAGTCGGTTACGGTGTTCCTGCTTACATGGTGTCCTTTACAATCACCACACGATGATACTTGCACCATGCTCCAGCGGCTTCGCGCGCATTCGCTCGGCAATGTCTGTCGGACTTCATTAAGAGGGTCATATACCACTCTCCTTCGAGAATAAGAATAACAAGAAGAGAAAAAAAAAGATAGAAAGAAGAAAGAAAAAGGTCAACAACAAGAAAAAAAAAATAAACTGAGCTCGCGATCAGTGATATATTGCAACTTTTCTGATTATTAACGAATCACTCTAACGAATTTTCAGCAATTTGAAAATGTAGGTTCGTTCATTTGAAACGGAAAAGATGATAATGTATATTTCCATCGTATTCACATCGATGTTAGAAGTAGAAGAAGAAGAAGAAGAAGAGAAAGAGAGAGGGAGGGGGCGGGCAGGGGGGAGGGGAGGGAAGGGTAGTTGGGGGGGGTAGGTATAAGGAGAGATAAGTTTGCCGGGTGGAATGCTCAACGACGGCTGTCATTAATCATAGGAAAATGAGCGGACTTATCTGCGCCGTTAAATCTACGAATAAATCTCGGTATCGGAGGAGAGTCTCAAATATCCGTTCATTTTCTCGTGATTAATCGACCGTCAAGACGATTCCAAGCGAGTCTCCTTCCGTCCTTCTTCCATCTCAAATAAACTTATTAATCCTTCTTTTATGAAAGAACGACGAATCGCGAAACGAATCGAATTAAAAGGGAACGAACACGAACGAACGAACGAACGAGTGCAAAATCAGACTTAACATATGAAAATATTAATTGAAGTTTTGTTGAACCCTTTTTTTATTTTTTTTTTTCGAAACTGATCGAAACTTCTCCTCGACGCGGCGATATCTTTTTGGTGATTTTTGTTTTGAAGAAGAATTGTATTCGTATTGTTCGATTTGTTTCTTTGGAAGATAACATCCTTTCGGACGAGTAGTTACCCAGGACCTTTTGGATTCGACGAGTAAAGAAGAGGAGCCAGCCGATGTTACCTTCTCCTTTGAAGTATTTACGATTTCATCGAGACAATGAAGTTCCTCTCTCTTATTTTTATTTTTTTTATTTTTTGTTTGTTTGTTCTTTCTTATTTCGAAGCATTGCACCGCAAATCCCACTTTTCTCTTCGGCCCGATACACCTTGTTTTTAAGAGAGAGAGAGAGAGAGAGAGATTGCCGTCTTCATTCTTCCGGTTACCATTTACAGAAAATATCTGTCGAGCGTATTGACCCTCGTAAAAGGTTGGGAGGTCCACTTTCACTCGATATTTATCTTATACACTGCTACTTACATCGAATCTATGTCGTAGAATTAGCGTCTAATATTTTTGTTTGTTTGTTTGTTTGTTTGTTTTTTTCTCTCAATCAGAAATGTAATGCGACGTTAATTTATAGTTATAAATGTTGGAAGGGGTCGCGTTAAAAAATTTCTATTTAAAAATGACACACCAGTTTTGACTCGCAAATATATTGCCTTGAACACCGGAGAGGGAAGTAAAGAAAGAAAGAAAGAATGAAAGAAAGAGAGAGAGAGAGAGAGAGAGAGAGAGGAGAGACTCTTCGCGACTTGTCGTTCGATCACGAAGTCGTATTTCGTAATCTACCGCGCCGTAAAGTTACATAAATCTCTGTTTATGCCAATGTTCGCGTATCGGATCGCTAACTCGTTCGGCAGATAAATCGTACCGGATTATACGTACATGCTCCCTCTTCTCTCGCGAGAACGTTTTACGAGCTAAGATCGCGCCGGGCTCTCTTCGCGAGACCATCTCTCGCACGCGCTCGATTATTATTATTATTATTATTATTATTATTATTTTCATTATTATTATTATTATTATTATAATTATTATCATTTTACGAGGGTCTGTAATGGAAAAGCCCTTCTCTCTTTCTTCATACGAGGACCTACTATCATTCTTCGGAAAACGTTATCAGAACGTATCGGCTTTAACGTTATTTCCACTTATCGTTCGATACAGAGAGAGAGAGAGAGAGAGAGAACCTTTAAAAGGACTTCCTTTCGATCGTTTGAATGCGATCCTTCGAACGATCGTCGATCCCAGCTGACTAAAGATGGAAATCCTTTTAATATCGTTCTACTTCCTACGAAGAACCTGGAAGTAACGTACGTGTAGCCGTGGAATTGAAACGACCCGATGTAAGAAGCAGAATGGGGGGGGAAAAAAAAATAAAAAAGCAGCAACAACCAAGAGAAACAGAAGAGAAGAAGAAAGGAGTAGAAGAAGAAGAAGAAGAAGAAGAAGAAGAAGAAGAAGCAGAAGCAGGAGGCTATTATACGGTGTACCGACCATTCAACCGACCAAGCCCATTACCATTTATCCTGGCAGCCAGCCGCGTGCCAGAATCGGAATTTGTACTTTTGCGAGGAACGAGCCGAGCGAATTTATAATAACAAGGAACTCCTTGTTCGAGAGGCTTGTAATCGACATCCTAGATTGCAGAGTATGCCAATCGACGGACGATTTGACGGATAGAGAAAAGACTAAAACGATTTGAAAGAGACCAAGGAAAAAGGACACACAGAGAAGAAGAGACCAATAATCGCTGAGGCGTAAGCTCGATTATTGGTTTTCGAGCCGCAAAATACGATAGTTTGCCGTATTGCTAACGACCAGGAAAAACGGAAGAGAAACCGAAGGAAGAATCTTATTCTTTTTTTTTTTTTTGTCTCATCTAATCATTGGAATCGCGGTAGCCAGATAAAGTAGCTTGGTGAACGTTAAGAAGAAGGCACATTTTCATCCTTCTATTTCTTTTTTCCTCTTCCTATTTCGCAAACGATATCATTTCTTGCAACTGAATTACGTACATTCCAATCGAATGATCAATTTTATCGAGATCAGAGCCCGTTGTTCCTCGTAATAGTTAGTTGAATGTAAATAATTGCCATTATTGAAATCATCGCGATTGTATACAAACTACTGACGCGTTTCGAATAAATTTTCAATTATTAAGAATCGTAATATTGTTAGAAATGATCATCAAACGTCCTTCCAATTGTCTTACCTAATGCAAAAAGATATTTTTTCTATGTTTAGATCAATGATATCATTTAACATAGTGCGAAAGGATGATAAATGAAAGAAAAAGATTGGAAAATAGATGCCGCTTGAAGCGGCAATAACGTTCTTAGTTCGATTCGTCCTGCGAATAGAGCGAATAATTGCGATCGATCGTTCGACTTGAAAAATAAGAGAAAGATGGGCAGGGGGAGGGGGGGGGTAGATGGGGCAGAAGGAGCCAAGCGGTAAAGGAAAAGAAAGAGATACTCTCTCTCTCTCTCTCTCTCTCTCTGTGTGTGTGTGTGTGTGTGTACACCTTCTATATAAGAGGAAGATGGCAAAGAAAAGCAAAGAGTTGGATTTATTACGAGGATCGTATGTCCCGCAAGAGCAGCCGTGAAAGTGCACTCTCTTCCTTGTCCTTTTCTCTCCTTTTCTTCATATCTCTGGGTATCCTGCTGCCAAGAAGGCGGAGCACTTTGTGTTCGTGTTGTTCCTTCGTGAGTTCTCGTCCGGACGATCGACGTCCTCCTCGCATTCGATTAGTCGGTAACAGTACGTATATACGTACGCGAGCATGAATTATTAACGGCTAATCGTGTGTACGAGCGGAAAATTACGGCGGTCGGCGTGTTTTGATGTAAAGAAGAGAAGAAGGAGGCCCAAGGGTGGAAGCGAACGAGGTGTCCCTCGATTCTCATTCTCCATTTCTTCCTTAGTCTTCTTCTTCTTCTTCTTCTTCTTCTTCTTATTTCTATCATCTTTCTCTCTTCTTTCTCTTATCGTTTCTTTATTTACAATTAGACCCACTGCTCTCTTCTACGAGATGAAATTAATTTCATTTAAGTTCTATTGCGTTAATTAACTCGCACGTTCGAGCCTTATTATAATAATATTATTACGATCGGTCGTAAATCGTGTAAGAAAAACTTGGTATCGATTCGACGAGTTTACCTCGGGATATTTCAACGAGTAAAATATTTTTCTTTGTAGCAAACGAATTACCTTTCTAAAGCGGCAAAATAGCGGCTTGTAATAGCTAAGAAATTATGGTTATCGGAAATGTTAAACGTACTATATCAATGATAGTGAATTTGTAGTTGTTTCTAACGCTTTCCAACTCGTCATATAATATTCTTTTTTTCCTACATTTCGAATATAATGCGTAAAATTTAATGCGAGAAGAAGAACGAACAACCAACGAATAATCTTTCTCCAAAGGTTTTTCGGCACGTTCGAGTTGTTGCGGTCTTTTGCAATTCGATCATATCCGTAGTGTGAGGGTTACCTCCATGGAGTGGGGGGATACCTTTGATCTAACATGTAAGGATAATAAAAAAGGCACGTCAGCTAGAAGATATTCCGCTGCTCGTATCGTTTGATCGACTTGCGGTCCGCGCCTTACTTACTTCCTTCTCTTTCGAACAAGCCCCACGTCTCTCAAGTATCGTTTTCAGATTGCCCTTGATCTTGACGAGCGTGCGAATGTTTCTTCACTTTTTTTCCCCTTTTTTTTTTTTTTTTCTTACCTTAGATACTTTTAGACCAGTCGATACGCAAAATGGAGATTTTTCCATGGACAAGTATTCTTGCGAATGGTCGTATGAGAGAGAAAGTTTTTGCTCTGCCTTAGGCAATAACCAATAGACCAGAAGCAGAAGAAGAAGAAGAAGAAGATGATGATGATGATGATAATGATGATGATGATGATGATGATGAAGAAGACAAAGATGCGAAACAATCAAAGTAGAGCGACTTCGCGGCCGTAAACATCCGGCCGATCTCGTTCATGCGTCGTCGTAAAGTCGATGAATGCGAGGCAGAAATAGAAGACGCTCCGCCATCCATAGGATTGGTTTTGTTCTTACGAGTGGTACAGGGAGGAGTTGTATCCGCCGTAATACGCCATCCTCATCATCGGTTGCGGACTAAGCTTGTTGCATCTTGCGGTGGAAACAAGAAACTCCGGTCTTGTTCTCGGTAATCGGGCGCATATCGTTGGAAAACGCTTAGGACCGGCATCTTTTATACCAAAAGAAGAAGACAATCTTACAGAGTTACTTTCCGGGAACAAATTTAGCATCGTTCTTTTCTTTTTGATCGCTAATCGAATCATTTCGTTGGTTGGTCATTTAAATGCGTAACCAAAATGATCGAAAAGTAAAAGTTTAAAGGGTCATTCAGTCACTTTTACTACTCAATTCAAATTAAAGTTAGCTTTATCGTGTCAACGTATATAAATGCAAATTCAACGAGCGAGCAATTCGGTTATATCGAGTCGTTTATCGATCCAAGGGGACTTACAGCTAATCCGCCGATCAATTAAGTTGCATTGGGGTAGGAAGAAGTTGAAAAAACGAGCTTATCTCCCACCGCTGTTCAAACGTTCTTTCTCTCGATAGGTTTCAATTTTCAGAAAGCTGATTCCAAGCTCGGCATTCTGAATGCCTCGTGCAAACGAGATATTGAGTGGTGGACAGTAAAATATCACGATACTTCCGATCTACCAATTAGCATACATTGAAGTGCGTCGTAAAAAAGGAACGGCTAATATTTCGCGATTTTTCAAAAGAAAATACCGAAAGATGGAAAAAATGGTGTTGCTATAGGAATAGAAAGGGAAAAGGAAATTCATGTCTTACGAACATAATCGAGCGCTTACGCCAAAGTAAGCAAGTAGATATTACGAAACACGAACCACTGGTCTTTACTTCGATTCTTGTCATTTGGAATTAAAGTAAACAGGATTCCTAACGACGCCATAGAGAGCGAGAGCAAGAGTTAGCGAGAGAGAGAGAGAGAGAGAGAGAGGAATTGCCCGTTTCCTTCGTATATTTTCTGCTCGTTTCCCCGTGCATGCGTGCACGCGCGCTCGTAATACGAGTATGGCAAAAAAAGACGGACGAAGAACGCATTTTATGCCTTTTTCAAAGATAACGTAGAATGATTCGACTTTGTTCGCTGTACGATGGCCAAGAGAGGAAAGGTCTTGTAAACTCGAAGCTTCCCATTAGCGCCGGTCCATTACGTCCTTCTATGGAATTCGGTTGGGTTGGTCGTCCGGAGGGAAGATATCCCTCGAGTTAGAAAATTACGGACATCCCATCCCGAGGGCCCGAGACTCTCTTTCCCTCTAGTTCCCACTCGTTCCCTCTTTTTCTGCTCGATTTTACTTCTTCTTCGTTCTCCGCGCGGTCAAACGAAATAAAAGCCCTTTGCTCGATTCTTCGCGGAGCTTCGAAACGACGTCCTGCATCTTCTTCCTTCCTTCCTTTCTTTCTTTCTTTCTTCCTTCTTTCCTTCCTTCCTTCCTTCCTTCCTTCCTTCCTTTTACCGACAGGATAAGTAAGAGTAACTACGTCTCAATAGCTCCCATCCTGGCAGACCAAGAAGCAAGAGTCCTAATATGGAACTTCTCTCAACAAGCGCCCTGAACTGTAAGAGGTTGCTTGCTTCTCCTTCGTTGAGTCGATTGAAAAAAAAAAAAAAAAAAAAGAAAGAAACAAAATAGAAAGAAGAGTAAGAAGAGAAGGAAAACTGTAAAGCGTTATTACCGCTAGTTTCTTGTCCAGTAGCAATGCTAGCCCGTGCACCACGTTGCAACACAGTGCAACACAGAGTTCGTGTTGTCGAGTTACTTATCTTTAAACTCGTGACCAAACTGCCCTTTTACCTTTTCCTCTTTACTCTCGCTCTTCTCGTCGTATTTCGATTCGATCTTTCAAAGACATTCTTCTTCTTCTTCTTCTTCTTCTTCTTCTTTGATATTTTTCGAATTTTTTGTTGGAGATTGGTAGACGTCGAGACGACAAATCGCAACTTTTTAAAAGGAAAAATAAAGGAAAATAATAGTATAGAGAGGGTTGTTCAATAGATGGTGGTGGCAGGTACGTAAGGGGGATCTTTCTGAAGGCTTACCGTCATCGTCGATGGTAAAAGGGAAACAGTCAGGAATTTATCGTCGGATCGAAGGTCGAGCCTATCGAAAAGGAGAGATCACGAAGTAAGGCCTCGGTTAACGACATGACGCAGTTACGACACCTTCGTAACGACGATCGTTATCTTTACGAGCGAAGAACGCGCCGTACGATCGTAGATTTGTGTAGAATTTGCCTTCTCCAACTTCTTCTCTGCGTTATCCCTAGCTCGCAGGTGCCGCCGCACCATACCGATCCGCAAATTCTGTGCGGTACTTTATCCTCGTGAATTTTTCATAAATCTCTTCTTTAATTTATTATTCTCTCTTTCTCTTTTCGTAGCATTGTCGCGTGTTATTTACGACATAACGCAATCTTTTGTCTTATCCCCTGAACGGTCCATTACTTCTCATGAGATAGACGTCATTTTAATTAATGAAATAATACGAATTAACAACAAATGAAATTTTATTTCTACTCGCGCTCTAAGATTGCGCCCATCTTCTCGCTCGAAAGGGAACTAACGTAGTAGGTATATATACCTATGGTAGAGGTATGCGTATGGGAAATGGAAAAGAAGATGAATATCTGACAAGAGAGGCAAAGGAGGGAGAGGAGGGCGTGACAACGACTGCACTTAGCATAATAATATTTACTATTAGAAGAAACTAAGAGTCTTGAATATTCTATGCGGTGGCCTCGCCCAGGCCTTGCACAACGACTTACAATCTCGCACCGACTCTATAATTATGCACGGGGGATGGGACGTGTACGAACGCTTCTTTCTCTCTCTCTCCCCCTCCCCCCTCTCTCTCTCTCTTTCTCTCTCTCTTTGTAGCAACACGTAAAGGAGCAACTAGGATCGTCGCTGAGAAAGAATGCACGAGGCTTAGTATCGAAATTAATATGAGTCTTTAGAGTGACGCGGCTTTTTCCCCCAACTGAAATTACGCGTATTGCGAATTTTCATGAAAGAGCATAATTTTCGCGATCGCGTAATCGACGTGTTTACGGCGATTAATTTGAAATGAAATTTACATGGAACAATACGGTGATTATCGATGGAAGGACATCTGCGATCGTTGTCGCTGACGATGGAAGACGTTGCACGCTCGACTGATATAACTATGCTGAGTGAAAGTTAGTCATAGAGAATTACGCCAAGAGAGTGAAGCTAGTGAAATATATAAAAAAAAAAAAAAAAAAAAAAAAAAGAAAAGTAGTCTCGCGTCTAGTAAGAACTTTGAAACGAATATTGTCCGTGCATCTGTGAGAAGAAATCGTGAGCTCGTGGTACATCACGCAATACGTAGAGGTACGTGTTCGTATCCTCGACTAATGGCATTAAGCGCAAGATACGTAAGTATCTCGTAGGTATGTATACGTACATTTTACGTATACATATCTATCGAACCTCGATATATTCCTGTTCTTGCGTAATCTCAACGCTGTCTCGTTTTTCTAGTCCTATTTGTCTTTCTCTCTCCCTCTGTGAATTTCTCTCTTTTTATCTTTCTCTCTCTCTTTCACTCGCACACACTAGTCCTTCTCCAACCTTTTTTTTTTTTTTTTCCCAAAAATACTGCTCGAGTTTTATTCAACAGCAAATTCTCTCTCAACATCGACACTCCATTGCCGTTTCTTTTATTATCCCGATCTCGAGTATGTCCTTTTGTTCGAGGCCGAGCACGATCTCAACGATCTATCGACGACCAAGCTAATTAGTAATTATCGATCGAAAGGATCGATGTGTGTGTTTATGTATCCGTACATCGACGAACCTCGAGAAATGTCGAACGATTTCTCTTGGAACCCGGAAAAGCCTTCTTCTCCTTCCCATCTCTTCTCCGGACGAATTTACAACGGTCCTATTGTTCGGTCTTTAAAACAATTCACGTATCGTTTTATTTTACGTAATTTGCTGTTCCCCTTTCCTTATGCCCCGTCGCCCACATTGACGGCTCGTCGTCGATCACTCTCCTCGCGACATATCGTTCGTATTTAACGACTCCTCGACAGAGGAGGTCTTTGTAATTTCCCGCGAGACGATTCGAATCCCAGTGCGCGTGCCGCCATAATACCCCTACATACATACATACATACATACATACATATGTATATGCATACTACGCCTGCGTACTACTCGCTTTGATGATTGTAACGTTACTTTCTCTCGATCCGCTAACTTATCCTTCTTTATATCGCGCAAATTATAATTCGAAAAATAGGGCACACGTCGTCGATGTTCTTTGCAAAACTTCCGTCATAGCCTTTTATATTTTTCATTGGCTCGAAATATCGTCGAACAATACGCCACTCGTCGTCCCACACACGCCATCGTGGAGAACGCGCGAATTTTCAAAAGCTTGCTCCGATGAATCTAATTTATCGCGAGTAATACATTCGCTCGTTCTCTCTYTCTCTCTTTCTCTCTCTTTCTTTCTTTCTCCTTTCTTGATATTCTTTCACTCTTGGAAGAAAGAGCACGTAGTAGACGTTCGACAAGAAATTAAGGTTCGCAAGTCGCGTGCTTTTGTGGGCGTAATTGCTGCAACATACGCGCGCGCGCATATATGCTTTGATTATCGCGCACGAAGAAACAAAACGTGACCATACATGTGCCGAGTTAACGGTAAACGTCTTGAGAATGCCGTAGCTTATTAATCGTTTCGACTTTGAATTAATGCCACACGGCCTGGTGTCGCGTGGAGAGTTCTTCACGGGTAGACCAAGCTGTGTCGGGCCTTTATAATTCTAACAGCTATCTCTCTCTCTCTCTCTCTCTCTATTTCCCTTTTATTTGCTTTACTTTTTCAACATGAGATAACACACGCCTTACGATTTGACGATTCTTATCTCCGCGTCAAAGACGGTAAGAAACCAGACGCCTCTCTTTCTTCTTGTCTCTCCCCTTCTATCTGAGAAACCCATAGGGCCTTTCCATAATTACACTCCGTTTGCGGAAACATCGTGCGTTATCGTAAATGTAATTAACTCGAGTGTCATTATGGCGCCAGCTACGATATCGTGCGAACGATCCACGAGGCAATAGCTAATGTGCGCCTTATTAACGATCTCGGTGTGATATGCAAATCAAAGTATCCGATTACGAGGATAACAAATAAATGATTTCTTTTGAATTGCAAGAAAATTTGTAAAGGCAGAGGAAACAACACAACTATGTAGTTTCTACGATAGGATATTCTCGAGCCGTTAAAACGACTTATACTGTAGATATTCCAGCTTCATCTTTATTCTCGGATGAGATGTTGAGCCGTGCGCAAAAAAAAGTAGAGACAAGATCTCGTGGAATGAGAAAGTGCGTACGCGCGAGTGCCGATCGCATAATTGCATGAAATTGGTCGTGGTAAAATAATTGACTTACAACGTATTTGCTCACATTCTTTTGCGACAAAGAGAAAGATATTGGCGCTATAGCATCTCCCCTAGCCAAAGAAAAAGATGTTCTAAGAGAAGGGATGGGATAAGAGAAAAAGGAACAAATAAATGAGGAGAGAGGACGCGAATGCTTGGAACAGTGCGAGGAACGCGGCATCCGGTGCATTTATTCGTAGCTAAGCTACGTATCTGCCAAGTGTACACACACTCTCTCTCTCTCTCTCTCTCTCTCTTTCTAACATTGCTTTTAATTAGGCATCAAGATAGAACGCACGCGATCCATAATTCGATATACACCACTTTTCTGTCTCTCGCAGCCAAAGGGAACAAACACTTAATGAATAATTATTCATTTTGCGACCGGACGAAGGACTATTTCCAGGGAGATTCCTCCGTAACGAATCATTTCGCCTAATAATTAGCTACTTCAGTCGAAAGACAGAAAAGATCCTTTCAATTTCATTAACGCGAGCGCAAAACACGTTTATTATTTTGCATTAACCTTTTTTCGCGGAAACATTAATAAGCAAATAAACGCTCGGCCCATTCTGTCGTTGGTTTCTTTCCGCTCGAGAGACCCCGATTGTCTCGAGAAAGCAAGCCGTTCGATTCTCTTGTCGCGCCGTGCCGCAAACAAAAAAAACCTCATTCATTGCAACGAGAAAAACAATTAAAGAAGTTATATCCGTTGAGGCGAAAAACCTTTGCTTTTCGTGCCCCACCTTCCCCCCTTATTCTATTGATGTGCGTGTTTGCGTTGTACACGCATACTCATGACACACCCAAGCAAAAGTCACCGCAAAGCTGACTAGGAAACGTATCGTTTCAAAACCCTCTCTAGTTCTCCTTTGCTATGGGATACTAGGCCCTATCTATCCTAACCAACATATTTACTGATGTGTCACCTACCTCCGAGCTCGGGCACGATTTGTGCGCCATTCCTTTGGATGCTTTGCGATAAGCACTAGACTCTACGGCTTAAGATTTTCTTCGTAGAAGAACTTTGTAGCATCTCTTTGGGCCCGAGTACCTGCGGATAAACGAGCCAACGCTCGGAACAAGAATGGATGGTACGCATAGCGACACGTGTGCGTGTGCGTGTGCGTATGTTGTGTATGTGTGCATGAGCGGGAGTTGTGCGTCCTGCTCGCGCGCGCAATCGAGTACGTGTGAGTGCTCGCGTATAATTGCAAGCAGGTGCCACATTAATCTTGCGGCCACCGTAACCCATTTTCCTCATTCTTCTATTCGATCTCCTATAACCGCGCCGCAAATAATAAGAAATAACGCAGAAAGAGAGAGAAAAGAGTGATGTATATATAACTCATTACTTTGTAATCAACCAGTTTATTTTCTCGTAGACAATTTCGAATTCGTAAACTTGTCTCTTCGATTTACTTTCATCGATCCCATCATTCGTTAAAACTTCCGAAAGACTTATTTTGAAAAAGTTTTCTAATTGAAAAGTTTTCTTCCTTCTTCTCTCCAAATCGATTCTTCGCGAACGACTTTTTCTTCTGCCTTCCACCCTCCCCCCCCCTCTCTCTCTCTCTCTCTCTTTGATTCTTGTTTCCACTCGAGAGCTAAGTTTGGCGTGATTCACGAGCGGATACATCAACGGAACGATATAAACCATAAAAAAGAAGGAAAGAAGGGGGCAGAGGAGGAGAGTCATCGTGATGCGTCGTAAGAGTCTCTCGACGGACTCGTTGAGCCGAGGCAAATCGAGCGAAAGGGTGAAAGAGATGGAGGAGAAGGAAGAGAAGGAGAAGAAGGTACGAAGGACGTGCAAGGTGCCATGAATGCCACTTAGAGGATTATTAACGAGCGACCGATGCTTAGGCCGGCCAATGGCGATGGCAATGGGGATGTGCTTTCAGGCTATTCGAAATTCTTAGCTACGCAAAGGCTGTTTAACGACGAGCAAGTAGAGATTTACGTTGAGATCCTAGAGGCGAGCCCTTTCGCGCAAAGTGGGCGGGCATAATCGTTGATAAACCTTTCGAGGACCTCTTGACATCGAACAACGTCGATGTTAAAAAAAAAAAAAAAAAATAGAGAAGTCCTGAGATATTCAGACTTGGAAGAAAAGTCGATTCTCTTGTTTGTCAAATTTTTCAACAAATTTCCTATTCGAGAGAAAGATCGTAGCGATATATTCTTCTTGTTCATATTTACCTTTTTAAGAATCTTATCTCTTGTTTTTCAAACGCTAACAGATTACGAATGAGACTCTAAATCTAATAAATCCTACAATGTCTTTTCTTTCTGTTGCAGCCAGAAACTGTGCCACAAGCGCGAATCGACATGACACGAGTGCTGGAGGTGGCAGCTGCGGAGGACATCACTGGGCATCCTTACAGCCTGGCCGTGACCTCCCCCGAAGGTGTCACCTTTGTTAAGGGCACGTGTCGAGAGGAAACGAGATGGTGGGCTGACGTTCTCCAAGTCTATTCGCGAAACAAAGTAAGTTGAGTATCTTTCTCTACTTGTAAAAGATAATATGAATTAACCTACCATAAATGCGTGGCTTCCCTTCACCGAGCTTACTGTACGTTCCTCGATCCATCCATAGTTCATTTATCGATCAATCATCTCCTTCGAAGCGTTTAGGATCCTGTTGGCGGTTACATTGTTGGAAGGTTTACGACCGTGCGCATATCGATTCTGTTACGCAAGGAATGATCGATCGAGTAAATGGAAACACCTCGTCATCGCGAACCTGCCGTTGGAAATGCGCGAACGAACGATCGCATATGTTAGGAGGCCAAGGCGATGCGTACGTGATATCTCCTGCCGAGAGACCACCTACCTATACATACATATATACATATACACACACCTACCTATATATTGTTATTGTACATTCATACACACTCGGGCGCGTAGAAGAGGTGAACGTACACAGGAAATGCGAGGGTTCCTGTGAATTTTTTTCTCCCTCTTTAGTCCATGAATTTTTTCATTTTTATTTTTTTTTATTTTCCGCCTTCTTTTTACCTGTCCTTCGTTGTAGATTGCTATCTACATAATAGCAATCGTAAAAGTAGCTACTTTCAGGAATAACACGCTTTTCCTCTTGAGAACAATAAAATTACACGGGGATTTTTCAGAATGCATCACTAAAATATCGGTAAAAGTAAGCGAGAAAGAAAAAAGAAAAACAGAGGGAGAGATAAATTTCTGGACGAGATCGATTTGCATCGAAGGACACTCCTAGTGGTGATTTTGATTCGTTTGGACGGTCTCTCAAGATTATTGATACACGACATCGAGCTCGGCTTGCTTGCTCGTAGATTTCTAACCGACTCGGTCATTTACGTACGTTCGAGATTATTGCTTCGGACACACGTCGGTGTTCTTATGAATTATGCACGCGGCGAGGGCTACACCTTCGTAGAACATTATCAATGTTATTGCTTATCTGCCATTATTACGACTGCCTACAATAGACTTCTCTCTCTCTCTCTCTCTTTCTCTTTCGCTATCCTATGTTCTTCCCCGAGAGAGAAGACCTCACCTACGTAGAAATACTAGAACATTGGATCTATAGGAGCGTAGGATCTATTGGCAAGATGATTCGAATTGAATTTTTCAGGGTCGACACAAGAGAAATGCAACATTTCCTGGCAGCCAGACGACGATCCTTCAAGTTACACCGAACATTCGAAGTGAGTCGATTTGTCATTCGTTAAAGCTAAAATCTTATCAACGTTTTATTTCCAATGGGTTTTTCTTTGAAGGTAACACACCGAATCCGCCTCGGCCTCGGTTCAATAGCTGTCGATCAGAACCTCGAAGCAATGCCATTTGGATTTCAGAGACGACGGGGGTTGGTGGCTCTTCGGAGCTCTGTTCTCCCGTATTTTCATCGACGCCTTCTTTGATTACCACCAGTGTGGTGACAATGACGAGTTGTTCGACAAATTCTTTGCTAAGCAACGGTAACGTAGACAGCAGCAACGTTTCGCCGTTACGAAGCAGTACTCCTTTGGAGAACGGTACGAATGGCCCTTATTTGACATCGTCATCGTCGTCATCGTCGTCATCGTCATCATCATCATCTTCATCGTCATCGTCATCATCATCGTCATCGTCATCGTCGTCTGCGGCGGTAACAACGTCAGTTTCCATCAACGGAAACGTCATAGTCGTGAGCACGGCTTATACGACGACACCAACGAGTACCGTCGTCGTTTCCTCCTTGAATACGACGATTTCGAGCACTTTGTCGAATAGTTCTACTATCACGTTAACAGAGAAACCACCAATGATACCCAACGATGGTAAAACAACCTATAGGGATCAACCCGCCAGTGGATCCTCTCCACCTACCAGAGACAAATTGTGTGCCGAAGACAAGGCTAGACGCAGGTCGAATCATCAACAAGGAGAAAATGGATCCAGCGAGAAATTAGGTTGGTTTTGAACATTCGTTATATATCAGAAAAATGTTGTGTACTTGATATTAATCGATAGATATTCATTCATAGACGACGATGCTTGTCGAAGAATATTCTTAGAACACGAGAGAGAACGGGAAGGTAAATTGCGGGACATTGCCGCGTCGTTGACTCAACCACGAGTTCGCAGGATCAAGCCTAGAACTTCAGAACCGACGAGGGACGTCGTAGATGCCGCTAATGCGGTACATCGAGACAAACTTGTGAGTACTGTTCGATGCGTAATTAATTGGTAATCTAAAGAAATACTTTTTATCGATCTTTACTAATCACAGGTAAGAGGCGACCCCGACGGTTGTGGATTAGATATTTCGACCATTAGGTATTCACCAACCTCCGAATTAAGGGTCGATTTACCAGCAGAAAATGTACTAAACATTAAGAAAGGTTGGCTAATGAAGCAAGGTTTAAATAAGGTGAATATTTTCACAGGTTTGAGAAGAAAGATTTAATTGAAAGTATACGATCGATTTTTCTTGTTAGGAATGGAACAAGCATTGGTTTGTTTTACGAGGTTGTGGCCTAATGTACTATAGAGATCCTTGCGCGGAGGACAAGGGCATCATGGATGGCGTTATAGACTTGAATACCGTTACTGCGGTTACGCCGTTGCAGGTTGCAAGAAATTATGGATTTCAAACCGTGGTAAGATGCAACAGGAAAATTATACCCGAGCGGTGCTTCGGAATTACTTTTTCTTAATTCGTATAGAAAGATCGTAAAGATCTTTAACGTCGGCTCGTATAAGAGAATGATGTTTGACATTTCTTCGCTATAACTCGTGATTTTCTTCCTAATACAGGCCTGGGATGAAAGAGGTAGCACCGTTCTATCCGCTGTGACAGCCGGCATTAGATCCAGCTGGATGTCGGCTATCAGAAGAGCAGCTAATTTACCCGATCCCGATAACAATGGGGAATCCCTGCCAATATGTTCGGACAATCAACAGGATACTAATCCTCAATCACCTACAACGTAAGCGATGTGATAAGTGTCTCTTCTTCTTTTTTTTTTTTTTTTCACCAATTGTTGTTCTCTAACAGCATGTCTTACAATTAGTATACAAAGATTCTCCTTTCATGAAAGGTCTATCAACGATCGTGAAAGGGATTCGGTGATTCCTCCGACTTCGAACACGCCCCGATCGGTCCTGTTTTCCTCCGATGAAGAATACAGAACCGCATCGGAAGGTGGACGGAGAGAATCCGGTGACTGGTCGGAAATTCCGGTTTCGCCCCCTCTTATTAGAAACGGAGATTGGTCTTTGCCTTTGAAGGGGTCTAACTGGTCAGATACGACGAATCACGAGTGGTCGGAATTACCACCGTCGCCGCCCTTGACGAGAACGGCTCTTTCGAGGGTCAAGGCGAGATCGAGGTCGAGTTCGAGATCGCGAGTTTACAAGAGGAGTCGTAGTTCACCACCGAGTTCGCGACGAAGTACTCTCGATAGTGTCAGATCGGAAGATCTTATGATGGCCTGTTGCGAGTTGGGAGAAGACGAGGAACAAAGCAACGGACATATTCAAAACAGCAGTCGTCTTTCCGGTTCGAATGACAGTCCTTTAATCGTCGAGCTCTTGGAGAACCAAGTCTCCCTCTTGCGCGATCAACTCGATCACAATCAGCCTCATCCGAGCGCATTGCTAGTCATCGTTGAACGTCAAGAAAACGAGATAGAGAAATTAAAGTCACAGTTAAACACGGCACGAATAGACGTGGCCAACGCTGAGAAAGAATTGTCCAGATTGAGGCAGCAAATGGCAGAGGCGGTAATCAGGGAGAAACAGGTGGAAGAATTGCTCGGCACGATACAAAGAACGGAACAACAGAGGAACAAGGATCTCGACGATTTAGAGAAACTCAAGAAAGTCTATTCAAGAGAGAAAGAGATATTAGAATGTAAATTATTGGAAACCGAGGCTATTCTTAGAGAAACGAGCGAACGATGCGAGATGCTTACGAACGAGTTGTCATCGAGTCACGGAAACGTCGAACATTTGCAGGAAGAAGTGCAGGCACTTGGTGAAAGACTCTCTCAAGGTTAAATTACTTTTACTTCTCAGAATTATACATTCTTTTTATCTTAATTTATTCATTTATTTTCCTGTTACTCGTATTTTAGGTATCGAAGAAAACGAACGATTATACAATAGAATGAGAGAACTTGAAGAAAGAGGTGGCCTTTCCGGATCTCGAGAACGGGGCAGAAGCTTTGATTCTCTCAGCGATCTAACCAATATAGATTTGGACATGGATCTCAATATGCTGGACAAAGAGAGGTAATCTTCTATACGCGATTCTTAATTCGAAAACTTGTTCGATTGAAATATAAAATTATTCGTAACTATTTCTAGGATCGTTGAAGAGTACGATGAACTGCGAGTTCGATTCGAGAAGGCCATCTCGGAGATACGTGCTATGCGTAAAGAATTGCGCGAAGCGCACTCGACGCAGGATGCATTAGAATTGGAGATATTTGCTTATAAGCAGGATGCTATCGGTGTGAGCGAGACGAATCAAGCACAGGTTCAATTGATGGCTGCTCGTATTCAAGATTTAACCAACAAGCTAGCCGCCAGCGAAAAACAAGTCAGAACGCTCAAGCAGAAATTGACGAAGGCGGAAACTAGGGACAAGAGGAGATCGCTCTCCTTGAAGGGAAGAGAATCTTTCCAGATATCTCAGGAAATGGAAGATAAGCTGTTGGACTTGGAAAATAAGATATGCGCTATAGAACGTGGTAAGAGCATCGGTGGTGGTCCGATTTCCTCCACCGGTGCTAGTTCGAAGGAATCGAGTCCTACTTCGAAAAAAGATAAAGAGAAAGAAAAGAAAAAGGAAGGGAAACATTTGGATCGTGCTAGATTGCGTAGGAAGTCGTTGGACAGTGCGACCAGTTCAGAACCTATGAAGGTGTTAATCAGATTAAGCACACTGGAAACCAAAGTTGCGAGCGTAACCGAAAACATGGCCAGCGACGCGGAAAAAGATTCGAGCGAATGCAGTGAGGTGAGCGGTAGTGCGACGGCTTCCGCCGGTAACGAACTATCCTTGGAATTTCTCTCAAGATTAAAGAAATTGGAGAGAGTCGTGTGGAAGTCAAAACGACGATTGGAAAAGTGTTTGGGCTCGACGCAAACGGAGGACAAAGCGGAGAAATGCTTGCGCGAGGTCAACGATATTCTTGATTCGTGCGTAGAGTGTAAGAAAGGCCAAGTCAGTGGTCAAATCGGGGAATCGGTAGGAATAGTGGTATGTAGATTAGAGGCTATACTTAAGGATAAACTAAGTGAACTCACGAAGAGACGGCAAACGCTCGCATCGAACGACCGCTTGGACGATAGGGAGAAAGTCAAGTTGATCGCCGAAAGGATAGCATTCGAATCCGTGATACTTGGACGATTAAAGCGCGCGATCGGCGGTACCTTCGGAGATAAGAGCGCCGTTCTCGGTGAACTAATCGAAACTAGTCAGCTTGCCTCAAGCTTAAAGCATAAGATTCATGGAACCAAGCCCAAAACCTACCAAAACACGAATTACATGCAGTATCTTTCTAAAGTCTTAGCAAATAAGTTAGTTCTCGTAGGAGGCGTTATCCCGGTTAAAACGGAGACATCGCTACAACTTTGCAACGCTCGAAGCGAGAGCTTGAATTTCTTGTTGCAAAAACAAAAGGAAGTCGATGGTATTGTTGGACGATACAAGGAGACCAAATTAAAAGAGCTGGCCCAGGCCTTGGCGATCGAGACGCTTAATTTGTCCGATCAAGATGATCATCCCGCGAAACAAATAAACATCTCGAGCAAAAAATTGCTCGAAAACAAACGTATACGCGAAGCTTGGGCTCTTGCTCAGGAAACGGTCAACAAGGAGCTTGTGCAAAGCGAGGTGTCACGCGTTATCTTGCATTGTGCGCAGATCTACGAACAGGATATCTCGTCCGTCCTCGACACTTGTCTCAACTTCAACGAAGCTGGATGGGTCAGCTTGGAGAACTGGGCGGACGAAACGCGATCTAAATTACGCCAAGAGATTCAACTTTCTGTAGATGAGTTATCCGAAGTTTACGAAGATTCCCTTCGAACGATGAAAAGGAACAAGAGTTTTACCAATGCGGAGTACGATTCTCGTCAACTCTTGACGGATTACGCTGACGTAATTGCGCACAAAGCTTTAATAGATGCCAGAATTGCTATTCTACAAAAGAATACGAAACCGTCAACCTCTTTTAATGGACAAAGCGGTCAGAGTTTTCTATCTAGTCTCATACGAAACGAAGATCTTCTCAATCATTTGACCGAGGATAAATCTACTAATTTCGATAACGATCTTGTTCTCGAAGCAGAGTGCAATTATCTTTATCAACAGTTTGCCGAAGAGTGCGAGGAGAAAATATCTGGTAGGCAAGAATCGAAGGAACGACTTAAAACGATAGGACAACATTTAGGATATCTCGAGGAGGACATTAGTGGACTCGCCAAAACAATCAAAGAAAAAGCAAGCGCATCGACCACCAAAATGATCTGTCAGTTTGAACGTTCAAGTAGCGGGCTGACAGATTGGACAAATGTTTGCGAAAAGTGTTCTCATTTACGTGAACAAATCAAAAGACTAGCCGATTACATCGATCGTATGTCCTGCAAGCAGTGTGAAGAGTTACAAGAAACCATAAAGAGGCTAACGGCTCGTCACGAGGAAGAGCTGAAAACGCTCAAGAGAAATCAGGAGAAAGACATAATGGACATAAAGGGTGAACTCGATAATCAAAGGCAATCCTTAAAGACGCAGTACGAGCAAGAAGCAGCTAATCTACGAGAAAGGGCGAGAAAATTGGAACATAGATTGAATGCTATGGATTCTGAACATTATGCTCACGTAAATGAACTGCGTGCCGTTTATCAAAGATCCATAAGCGCAGAATTGGATACCGATGCTGAGACGAGGAAAAGATACAAGGATGAGATTAAGCACCTCAGGGCACTTTGTGAAAAAGGATTGTTAGCCATGGAAAATTCGCATCGACGTATTATTTCGGAAATGGAAGAAAAGCATCGACAGGAATTGGAAAATTTAAGGGTCGAAAAGGAGCAAGCTCTCTCGGAAGAAACTCAAGCGACTTTGGCTGCCTTGGATGCCATGAGAAAGGCGCACGAACACGAGGTACAGAAAGAAATTGCAAAGTTCAAGCAAGAATTCATCAAGCAAATGCAAGCTAGAGAAGATATCGGTGAACTGCACAAGGAACACGAGTAAGTATAGAGATTTATTTTTTCATTGAATTCTGTATCAAAGTTAGGGATTAAAATGATTGAATTATTTCTTAGGGAAGAGATGGAAGAAATAAAGCAAGAAATTCTTTCGTTGTCCGCCAAATATTCATCAAAATGCGTCGAGTCTGCTGCTTTGGAGGAAAAAGTAGGTACTCTTACGAAGCAACTTGCACAAGCGCAACAACACATAATGCAGCTAGATGCTAGGAATAAGCAGTTGAGAGCCCATTTTTTGGTCGAATGTAGCGACGCTGGTATCAACGATACTATTCAAATTTTAAAAAGCGGAGAGAATGACACAGTCGAACCGAAGGAGGAACTTTACAAGCTACCACAGCACATAAAAGTATGTAAAATAAGGCTCGTCTAATCTAAGGTATCATTTGTGAAAAAGTAGACGTGTTTAACCAACGTATCATACCTACTATAATATCTTAATATCATTAACTCTGCTGCGATTACACGTTAAAAAGCAAAGAAATGTCGAAGAAATAAATGATAACGTATTAAATCGTTTATCATTTAAATTAACATCGATTTCTAGCTATACCGTGAATTCGCATTAGCCGTACTGACGCATATTTTCGATATTTCACTAACAGCATGGGGACACCCTTCGTGAAACGACCGGTGTACCACAGAAATCTTCGTCACTAAACACCTCGCCAGCGTACTCACCGCAGCGTGTAAGAAATAATCACGAATCGATGCAAGGATCGAACGAGGAGCAGAAATTAACGAGCGAACGCCCAAAAAGCTCCTTATCCACGCTTCAAAAGTCCCTTTCGGCGGATAAACCGAGCAGCTTCTCGTACAAGCTCGAGCGAATTAAATCCATATCGTTGCCTTACTCGAATAATTTAGTTAGGCCGGGGAGTAGTACTGCTATTTCATCGCACGATAGGAAAGATACGATCTTAACGCAAAAGAACGAAGAACATAATGGCATAGCATCGCCATTATGGGACAGCTTAAGACCAAGGAGCGGATTGCCCCATCAGTATCAAGGTACAGAAGAGAGGTGAATGGAAACGTATCAAAAAAGCATCTCTGGTGGTGGTGGTGGATATGCATCTGTATTCGGATTAAAAGTTCTGCTTTTTTTTTTCTCTCTTCTTCTTATTAAGTATTCCGCATTAAGTGTATATACATTTGTCAGACGTGTTCTACTCAAAGGAATAGTTAAATTGCTTTATTTCTGGTATATCGTTTGTTATGCTGTGTGATGAACTACGATCGTGTTTCGACTTGGATACTTGGAGCATGCAAAACTTAAATCGATTTTTACTATTCTAACACAGATCTTTTAACCGATATACGTGATTTTATCGGACATAATCCTCCTTATTCCGATTGATATCTAACTGGTGCACTTAGTTAGTAAAATTCAATTACTCTCAACGAGTTGCTTACAATACGGAGCAAAAAATCGTTTAGAAAGATTGATTATTCATATCATATCATTTTTTATAAATCTTTTTTATTTGTAAGAAAAAAATTATTCTTCGAAAGACGGTGCAAAGTAAAAAATGTGCAATGATAAGGAGAAACGTGTTTACCAAAGTGGCGCTCATTCTTACATACGCGAGTATGTTTGTATCTGATTAATCTAACGCAAAATTTGCACGAGCCTTTGATATTATTGTTAGTAGGTATAAATCATATTTATATATACGTGTTAAACGTCAAAGCATGAAAGTGATATAATGAGTTGAATTATAACCGATAATTATATTTCTATTTGCTAACATGTGTTTGAAAGCAAATTAACAATGCGAATGTTTAAGACGACTGTGTCTTACTCTATCTATATAGATGTCTGATCTTCATACTATATAATAATTAACTGACTTTTCATAGAAATCATAGTTGTATCTCTATGTCCATACTATGTTATACATTTTTTTACGTGGAATCATAGCTCTTACTTGGCAATTTAGTTGAAGGATATGTGTTGTATGGGATTCAATTAATTATGATGTTTGAAGTTTAATTAAAAGCTGATAACATTTTGACGTAGAAATACAGGTACGATTTCCTGCATTTTCCTGGAAAGGATCAAAAAAATATGCAAATAAGAGTAATATTTAATCCAAAGAAGTTGGTACGAATAATAATAATAATAATAATAATGTATCCGAGTAAAGGGAACATATAACTAAAATTCCTTGGAAAGGTATAATCAAAAGTAACTGAATTTACACTTATTGCGAGATAAGCTATGGTATATCTGTATTGCGTATAACGTAAGATGTTTGTGAGTCTATAAAAGTCCTATTAGCGCATAACTGTATTTAGACAATTATTTAAAATAAAAGGTGGCACAGCAGAGATGCGAATCAACGGTACTGGCAGTCGGAAACAGGAGGACAAACAAAGTAAAAAACAGCAACAATCGGAGACATACACCCTCCGTACCGACACTCATCACCCATCCTACCTCAGCCCGGAACCCCCAGCTCTCTCCGTTGCAGGTCTGCCATTGCAAACAAATAACGTACTTGCATATTTCATTTGCAATTTTTCATACAAACATTATAACGGCTGTTTTCTTTCTTTTTTGCTTTTTTAGAGCTGATGAGGAGGTCTCCATTATTGAGGTGGTCGAGCAGAAATTGTCGTAGCTTGCCTCCTACACCTCTACCGAATTATCATCAACCGCTCCACCCCCCACTCCCCGCGGTGGGCATGGTTGCAGAGAGGAAGAAGCGTTTCGAACTTTAAACCCCCTGTCCATCTTTCGCTTAAATTACCGGAATCATCGATTTGTACGCACGAGTCGCATCATCTTTTACGCTACGTATCCAAACCGATTTTACTAAAGCGTGTAAAATTAAATTGTTCTTTTATTCGTATGCTCATTTGGTTTTTGCTCATGCACATTGTTTCCTTTTTTAACAATGTGTTCTTTTCTTTTTTTTTTTTTTTATTGTGAAGAGATTCAGGAATTGAAATGCGTGAAAATTCGACATTTAAAATGCGTTCCTTGTAAATGTTAATTCAAGGATGATTCAGGATACGCTTACATAATTAGTATACTTTGATAATGTGCAATAAATCGTGCTCAAGTACGTGCTTACCTTGTATCGCATCACTCTATTGAGCATGTTTATAAGGTAAACATGATTCAATAATAATAATAATAATAATAATCGAAAGGAGTCTTTAGTCTCGTCTAGAAGGAAGTGGATTCTTTACGCCCATCTTCGTTCCAAGTGGCTTATACTATGAACGTTCATTATACGCCTATTCGTACGATAGGTTTGTTTTTGATAAAGTTTATCCAGAAAGGTGTTTTTCTAATTACATTCATATATACAAGATCGTCGCGAGGATCAACGTGACGATTGTCCTTTGATATGCATTTAAACTTTGATAACAAGTTTTTTCCGTAGATACCATTTAGTCACTTTGCTACAAACAACTTTGTAATATTTGAAAAGTGCTGTTCTTCGTTTTACTTAACACTTAGCTGACCGAACGGGAAGATCTCCTCGTTTCAATGTAGATCGGTGCCCAAACCAACCGATCGGGGAGATCTTCCTCCCATATTGACCTTAGCAATGCGTTTTTGTTTTGTTTTCGTTTATTTATCTATATAGTAAATAATTTTCAAACTACTTTGATTTCAAATACCGCATATCAGTTCGCGTCACTTGCGAAACCTGCGTGGTGGAAATCATCGTACAGTTCGCTGGTCAGCGCACGTGGTCGACTAAGTGTTAAGAAACAAAAAAAAAACAAAAAAGAAGAAGAAGAAGAAAAATCTCATTTTTTGGTGAAAAAACAAATTTTTCTACTCTACAAGCTTGGTGCGATAATTATAAACAATTAAACGAAGAAAACGAGAGAGAATAATAAGGAAAACATTCAGTCGCGAGTCATATACACAAGAAAAATCATTTCGTGATAATTGCTATAGTATAYATATATATATCTCAACTATATCAACGCATACGTATCTCGATACTTAATCATTCGAGATAATGACGATACAATCTATTTGAAAATATCTGTTTTTCAGATATCTACCTATTACACACAAACACACTTCTCATTTTGAAAAAGAGTTAACAGTGAGTTTCATTTTAGCTGAAGCACAAGCTCATATTTCTATTGTTCTGTTGTATGTTGTTTATTTTGATATTAAAAATCTGGCCGCCCTGTGTTATGAACATGTTTGTGATCATGACACGTAATAAAAATGTTAATGTGCAAAAGGAGGGATGAAGTAGAAAGAAAAAAAAAAACGAAAAAAAGTAAGGAAGGAAGGAAGGACTTTTGTTGATTTAGAATCGAAAAAAATTAAATAAAAATGTTATGCTTGTTTTTTTTTTTCTCTTGTTATGTACAGATTTTGCACATAATTATGCCGTTATATCGTCGCATTGTGTATTATCGCATCTTTCATCGTGTAAATGTGTTTTCAGATTGCGATTCATTTGATGTTAATATTGTATAGTTTATGATGTTTTCTTTAAGATATGAAATATAAATAGTTTGAAATTAATCATTTTCCATTGTAAATGGATCGATTCTATATATATATATATATATATTACTATTGTATTTTATTTTACAAACCCCCATCGTGATCCGTTGTTGTAGCGTAACGCGTGCATGCTATATTAGAAACGGTAAACGATGTTAACAAAATTCATTATCTCTTATGTAATTAATTACTCAGGATTGTTTAACATTTATAATATATTACGATTATGATATTGTATTTGTATTATAATTTATAACACGTTTGAAATAAAATATGGCAACTATCGTGTATATTTATTTGTTTTATCTTGCATTTTCGTTGATGATTATTTTTATAATAGACACGAGAAACAGACACCCGATACACAATAAGCATAAATTTATCTTTTGACTAATATTTCAACATTAATAATCATCAAAAATTAATAAATAATAATTCAAAAATAAAAATTTAAGTGTTAGTTTTAAAGTTAATCGATTAATCGTAATTTAAATTTATTCAAAATCAATTGCAATGAAAAATTAATTAATTAATTAATTGTGAACAAGTTGTGAAAAGAATTAAGTAAAGAATGCATTTTTTGGGGATTACATAATATCAATGTTGATGATAATATTGATATTGATTCAGATAATGATGACATAATTATACGTGCTCCAAAACGTTATTATATTCGAGATATACAAGATCCCCTTTTGATTTTTATTCAGATGTTGAATTTAATAAGCGATACAGATTTGACAAAAACAGTATTATGTTTGGAATATTACCAACTAATAGAACCGAATTTATAGAAGTTATATTAAAAAATCCGAAGCTTTTTAAAAACCTTTTAAAACCTGTTGTTGTGTGATAAGTTTTTCCAATTAAAAATACTATAACTTCAACAAGAAGAGCGTCACGTCAGAAGAGTGCCATGGCGACCAACGCGTTAATTCATATTCATCAATTTTCATGTGATTATTTCGATGATCGAAATAAACAGATTTTCATGGAGAGCTTACTTTCTCGTTTTCATACTTCTCCTCATAACCTGGCAGCTGCACAAAGTTAACATAAACGGGGTTCGTGTAATAGGCGATCATGATATCTAAGAAATCAACTTACCAAACTAGTCGAAACGGTGGGTGGTTGTCTTATGTAACCTCCAAAACGTATAGCCAATCAGAAGGTGAGATACGAGGCACTTAACGAAACCATCCGAAGTAACTGTACGTTTTTACGGAAGAAGCCGAAGAAAACAGCTGTTAATCAAAGACCTTCTTCGTTTCATACGTTTCCTTTTAACTCTCCAGCTTCACGAAGTCGGCCGAAATGGAGTTTTTGTAATGGCATAGTAGAAAGTGCAAAGAGGTTAGCAAGCATTCAGTTAACGTTAAGACGTTTTACTCTTATGATATGATGTTTTCCTTGTAATTCGTTATTTTTGTGGCCAAAATTCTGTCTTTCACGAAGGAGAAGGAAACAATATAGAGATAACGCCATTTAAAATACATCATAGAAAGCTCGAATCTCTCTCTCTCTCTCTCTCTTTACAAGCGTATCATTTTCTTATATTTTAAGTTAGACATTTTTTTCAAAAGTGACAATAATTTTTATTTTTTCCTGATAAAATATGAAGTAAAATTTATTATAAATTATTAGGAATTTACATATACGATTAATTATTAATAATTGTTTTTTATAAATTATGATAATGTGCGGGTGTATATATATAGCATCTGTCATGGTGAAACTTTGACAATCATTATTGCATCGTAAAATTAATTGTAAAATATTCTAAGAATCCAAATACTGTTCAACTTTAAAAACTGAATTTGAATTTTATTCAATTCATTATTAATTTGATAATAAAATTAAAATATATTTGAGAGAGAGAGAGAGAGATAAATTATGGTTTTCATACACTTTCATACACTTGTTTTGTGGCCTGTCGGTAATGTCAAGCGAGAGTGTTTGGAAAGAGTATAGAATTATATAAAACATTGCAAAACCACTTTCCGTGTGAAAAATCATCTTATTTAGCACCGAGACCCCACCAGTGAACGATAGTAGGTAGAATACTGTATTCTTTGATAGTATTGTACCATTCTTTGATAGCATTGTACCATTATCGCGTTAAATATCTACTATCGCTAACTGGTGGTCAGGTTAGTAACTAAGATGAATTTAGTTAAGAAAAAAAGGGATTTGTGAGCTTCTATGTACTTCTGTATTATTTGATGTTTGAAAGCATACGAATTGAGGTTAAGAGTTTTTATTATTTGGTTTAATAGATAATTTTGTTTGTAAAAATAAAAAATATTTGTTATAATCAAAGATTCTTATTGAGATAAACAAGTAAATTCGTTGGAAGAACACAAGGAATTCGTTGTATTTTTATTTTATTTGAAATAATATTATATTAGTGTTCAGTCAAATACAGAACAGTTAATATTTAAAAATTTTTTGTTGTGTTTTAAGAGAAAAACGATTCCTTGGTAAGTTGATACAAAAATTGATGATAATCAACATTGTAAAGTATCATTAATCACTGATAAAATATGATATCAGTAAGAAGATTAGCCTGTATATTATATAGGCAAAATTCAATAGCAAGTGTATCTAGAAAACCTTATTTTTGTTATAACATGACATTAAATGTTAAACAATCTTGTTGGTATTCAACACGGAAGGATTTAAGTAAAGTCGATAACAAAGACACTAATAATAAAGTAAGCACGGATTTTGTGGAAGTAGGTAATTTATTCTAATTAAATTTGATATCATAATTGTTAAACGAAAAAGCCCTTTTTTTTTTTTAACGTTACATTTTATATTTTCTTTATTTTATTCTAGTTAAAGAGAATACAATATCTGCCGGATACTTAGTGATTATAGCAGCGGGTCTTTCCATTTTAGTCTACATCGGTTATTCCTTATTAAATGAATTGTTTTCTAGTAACAGTCCATATGGAGTTTATAAAAGAGCATTAAAATGTTGTCAAGAGGATTCTAAAGTTTTAGATGCTCTTGGTGAACCTATCAAAGTTTATGGCGAAGGAAGAAGAAGAAGAAATCATTTTAGGTAAATTGAAGTCAATTTTTTGTTCATAAATTTCATATAAATAGAAAATATATAATTATCAATTTATTTCTAGTCATGGATTCTATGAACAAGATGGCATCGTATATTTGAAATTGAGATTTCATATGGAAGGAATAAGACGTAAAGGCATCGTATATGTAGAAGCTAAAGTAAGTATATATATATATATATATATTTTATATGTATTACTTCGTTAGTTACTTAAATGAATAATTTATTTATGTATGTGAACATTCCACAATAATTGTACAATTGAATTTAAATTTCAGAATGTGACTGATAATTACGAATTAACACACATATATGTAAAACTCGATGATATTCTAGGAAGTGTTCTTATAATAGATCCTAACAGAAAATAGGAATAAACAGTGATGATAATTCAATTGATCCATTTTATTTATTTTGTTTTACACATCTTGAGAGATTTATTTTAGAAAAAAAAAATTGTATGTATGAGAGATTTTGTTTATCAAAAAAAAAAAAAACAATATATATATATATGTCTTATAGTAACATTGTGAATTTATTAATCATAATATGTCTTTAGATTCAATATGTAATTATGTATGCATACGTGTTTCTTCCGAGAAAAAGAAATTATTAAATTTATATAAATATATTTCAATTCGTAGGATATGATTCGAAGAATACGTCAATATTTTATCATCATTTTTACACGAAACTCTATCAAATGAAATATATTAAATAAGCACGCGTCCGTACTCGACAACAGTAACCTCCCAAAAGTAAGAATGTGTAGAGTGTGTCTGTGAGAAGCGGGAGAGCTCCTAAGCGCGCTTCTTTGCCAATACCAGTAGATTCGATCTGACAGTCGTACATCTGTCGGCGAAGTAAGAACGACACGTTACGCAGACACGATTAATTAAGTGAACAACATTTTGTATCAAGGAAAAAAAAGTAGTATTTTTTATACATTGATCATTTTATCAAATATTAATTATAACAAAGTCGCGATCGAGGGATACATTTTTCTCTCATCTTCGTCTTGTGCTATATCGATTTGAAAAAGAAACATTACTAAACAAATTGTTTCAGTTCAATTTGGTGTTTTCAATCAATGTATGTTTTTTTTTTTTTTTTTGTATTGATTTTAATTTTAATTTTTTTTGTCATACTTGTATATATGAAAAAAGTAAAGTAAAGAATAAAACAACATTTATCTAATAGTTACGGATCACAGTGTTACGGGTTGTTCATAAGGAATAAAACTAACCGGTCGACGTCCTTGGCTAAACTAATCATCGATAAATCTAATTGAAGAATCAAGTTTTCCTTCGGCTGGCAGAAAAGGAAATTCATTGGGTCGGGTGATCGATAAAGATCGCAAGTGTCATTCAGTGTTTTATTATACGGTGCGCTTCTTCATTATTTCTTCCGGATTGTTTATGTCTGCCTGTTTCCTTTTTCTCCTCAAACCAGCCCTGAATTAATAAGATAAACATGAATGCGTACAAATAACACATCGTATTTTTTCGCATCTTTGTCAATAGGATTATGCAAAGAGGAATAATAATAATAATAATAAAAAAAAACGATGATATTTTGATAAACACGAGGAATAACTATTGGTAAATTAATCAAATTAGCGTGAACTATCCGATAAAAGAAATGTTGAAAAAGTGTTGTTCCTGCTTTACGGGATTTAAGGCTGTATTTCAGCCTGAGGAGAATGGTCCAACTTGGAAACCGAAATGCACCAAACCAGAATGCTTACCTCGTCCACCGAATGCTTCCGAATCAGGTAAAGTAAGATTCACTTATTGCGTACGCATCTTCTACCGTTCTTTAATTTTTACACTCCTACGAAAATTTATCGTGAGTTATTTCAAGGACGTCACGTTTGCGAATATGGATAATCGATTATTTACACAGTTTCTCATTTTGTTCTCTAAGAGCAACGATTAACATAATTAAGATTCTTCATGAAATCGTAAGAAGAAAATTTGAGAAAATTGCGTTATATAATTATTTAAATTATTCATTAAGATCTGAAAGGCAAGAACAAAAGTCGTTGCACTTTTGATGATGAATCATTGCATTATCCTCGATCGTGAAATCACATTCCTTAAAGTTTTCTCCGTCAGCGTGTACGATCGTTGTCGTTGACGTTAACATTGTGAATGTTATGGAACAATTGATAACCCATGATTTTTCATGAGTTATCAATTTAGCTTGAAGATAATGTAAATATTTCGTATAATTACGGTTGGAATTATGCGATAAAGTATATGCGTATATCATTAATATGGTTTCACTAATAGAAATATAGAATGTCATCTTTGTAGTCTAAAAATTATGCAGAAAATGATTTCATTTATAGACACGCCTGTTTTGCTTACGGTTATCTTTCCTTATGATAATATGCACTTACGTGAGCATTTTCTAGGAGTCCCGGATCTTTCATTTCATAATATTTCAAAAAGTTTATTTTTTGTTTCCCCCTTATTGTCTTTGAATTGATTGATTCATTCCATCTGACCACAAAGTTTGAGTTAGTTTTACGAAAGTTGGCCAAGGTGAAAACGCCTTTACACGCCTTTAGGAATATAATCCGAAAGTGCAACGGGCGACGATGTTTATACTATTCGCGGGTGTGTGAGTTTTCTGGTCGATGATGTCACTGCACTCTTACACGCCGATATAATGATTATTTAAATCTTCTCTCGTGCTCGAAGATCGGTGTCCTCCATTGATCACGTTTCTACGAATATTATTTATACTTCAATTTCAAACTGTTACATATTGAAACTCTTATTTCGTATGTCTAACATTCGGTCATATTTAAATAACAAGAAAGAATAATTAATTTCGATGTAAGCCGAATTGAGTCATCAAGCGTAGTAAAGCATAGTCAAGTTAAAATTTTCGTTTCATTTAAGAGAAAAATGCCCTTGACACGGACCCTTGACACAGACCCTTAACTCGTGCTCTTGATGTTTTTAGAGACAATAGAAATGATCTAGCAGAACGTACTCGATGACTCACATCAGAATCTTTAGAATAATTCGATATGACTCTATTTGCGATAGAAACAGAACATTTGTGCAAACATGTACGCTTGCAAAAGAATTCAAATTCCTTCATTATTTCTATTCGTTGGTTAATTGAAGATTCTTAGCAATCTAAAAAAAGAATTTCGTTAACGGATATCTTAATCGTTGAGCGCGTTTATTTTTCGACATCAGTTTTGGTTCGTCCCATCAAATGGGAAGAGCTTTAACAATTTTCAAAACAAACATAGAGAATATCTTCTACAAGTTAGAAATTAAATAGAAGAGGTCGTGAAACAACAGTTTACTTGCATAGACCGAGTGCCAATCAATCTCCTACGTAATCGGCTGCCAACGGCTGATTTGAAAGATTTAAAGGCGCCTGCCTTCTCGACGCACATCGACGCACATCGACGCGCATTGACGCTCGTGCAAACGCTTCGTCACGTTGATCCCATTTCGAGTTTGACAGATGCGTTGCTCCAAGAATTCGATCGTAATCGTCCATTTTGGTAAGGCTGGCTGGGTTGGGGGACTTGGTTTCTCAAGAAAACACAATCATGAGTGATTCATGATACGATTCTCTCGTTAAACTACGCAACAGGTTTTTTCGTCATATTTCATTCATCCTCACTTTTCACATTAGATCTTTGCCTTTCGTTGGAATGATGTAAATCGGTAAATTGATATACCGCAACGAGAAATCTTCTTTTCCTCCATGTGTACTTTAGCATACCTATAAATACATTTGCGTAAAAATATACGGAAGTGGAGTACGTCATCGCCATACTATGAGTCAAGCATTGTAGTCCGTCCAAAATTAAATAGAATTATCTTCGTAAGTGAAACAAGTAACATAAGTTGAAAAAATCGTAAGCAATCCCATTGGATGGTGTCTCTAGATCGTTTATGATAAACTACCTAATAAGTATGGTAATCGAGGTGACACGTTCTCTTTAGTCGGAAAAATATGCGTCATTGATCCACTTTTCATAGATATGTATCTATTAATCATTGAAATAGATCATAACTCGTTAATCCTTTCTCGATCAAGATTCGATAACGAAATGGTGTTTCTTTCTCGTAAAAGGCACATTTAAGATAGATGGATATTCTATTAATCGACTAATTTGGCGAAAGAATTTGCTCTACCATTATAGAATGAAATAAACTTTTTCTGATATGGATAAAAACGTTCATTTGAACGCGATCCGAATATGATCGGTAGATAGATCAATATATTACTATATATCGGTATAGTGATATGTGTAGAGGTAGTACGTTTGGAAAGTACGTTATTATCGAAGCTCTTTATTAGTTTCGTTTGACGACTCATTTAACGATCTCTTGTTAGCAATCGATCTTGCCTGGCATGCTCGTTAATTACCCGCTATAAGGAAGCAAGCGTACCTATCAAAGATCGAGATTCGACGAGTCTCTTCTACCTTCGAAACTCCGTTTCGATCTTATCGGGGCTATTCATCCAGCGAATGAGAATCCTCAGAAATTGATCGCGATCTCTAAAGACGGCAGGTAAAGTGATATCACTTTTCATAGATCGGTAAATCGTATAAATCCGTGCTAGACCGCGTAGATCGCATAAAAAGATAATTAATAGGAGGAACAAAGTGGGCGATATGATCTAACGAAGGATAGAGAAGCGACCATTTATGGTCGTGTGCTCCGTGCACGTGTCTAGCCTTGCTCCTCCGACTTGCAATGAACTAGTTGCGTTCGCGACTCTTCAGTGTATCGACGGAACTCCTGGAGAACTTAACCGTAGATACTGAATACGAGATTCACCAAGCGGCGCGTTACATCGGTTACATCGTTACATGGATTCAGTTAGGCGCATGTTTATCAGACATCAACCATCTCAACCATCTCAACCGATTCCCGATCGTCGCAGAATGTTTTACAGATTTTATGATCGTTACCGCGTATTCAACGATCGACACTTTCGACCATTTCCCTTTAGATTTCATTGTGAGTGCGTTGCATTGATCAAAATACGTGCAATGCTCGAATTGATTTTCGGTATTCGTTATTTTATGTTTTGTTTTTAGGGGAACATTATGGCGTGCCGATCTTAACGATCCATCAAATCGATCCTTGCATAGCAGAGAATGGATACAATCATAAGACTTCGAGATACGAATTGATGAACCGTAAAGGGGACGAAGCAAGACTCATTGTTAGGCGTGGTCAACCTTTTTATTTACATTTCATGTTATCGAGAGACTACGATCCTAATATCGACGGTATTTCCCTTATTTTTACCGTTGACGGTGTGGAGAAGCCTCAGTACGGGCATGGCACCCTTGTCGCTATTCCCGTTCTTAATTCTGGAGAGTATTCCGAGGCTTCTTGGCAAGCCATCATCGAGACGATAGAACCGACCTTTATACGATTGAAGGTACAATGAAAGAAGGAAGAAAGAACTAAAGTAGAAAAATAATGTTTTTTAATAAAAAATTCTTTTGATAGATCACACCTTCCCCGAACGCCATCATTGGCAAATGGAAAATGGATATCGATACTAAAAATAGAGAATCCGAAGGTGCGGTGAGCTACACAATGGAACATTCATTTTACATAATTTTCAATCCGTGGTGCGAAGGTAAGTTATTATGAAAACATTGATATTTCTTTCTTAATAAATACAATCGATTATTTTTTTACGATCTTTCAGACGATACGGTGTACATGGAGGACGAAGCTCAAAAACAAGAGTACGTAATGTCCGATGATGGTTTGATTTGGCGTGGTAGTTATAATCGTTTGAGACCAACCGTATGGAAATATTCGCAATTTGAACGAGATATATTGGATTGTGCTTTGTATCTTATGACGAAAGTTGGAAAGGTTCGAATTTTTGGACGAAACGATCCCGTTGTCATATCTCGTATTCTTTCTGCTGCTGTGAGTATAAAAATGTTTGACACAAATGTTGCCTATCGCAGAAGTAGATCTGTCGTTTTTCAAAACTTCTTGAGAGAGGGGGGTAAAAAGATGAATTCGCAGATTTTGATAACTCGTAAAAGGATATCTTATTGCCTATAGGTAAATTCGCCGGATGATAACGGGGCTGTGATGGGTAATTGGTCGGACGATTACGAGGGTGGAACACCACCGACCAAATGGATGGGCTCGCAAAAAATCCTTCAACAATATTACAAGACAAAGAAGCCTGTTAAATATGGTCAGTGTTGGGTATTTTCCGGAGTATTAGCTACGGTTTGCCGTACTCTCGGTATACCTTGCCGAGTTGTAACCAATTATTCTAGCGCCCACGATACTCAGAGTAGCTTGACGGTCGATTATTTCGTCGACGCGGAGGGCAAAATTATGGAGGAACTTAACAGCGATTCGATATGGTAATTGAAAACATAAAACGCTATTGCAAACTGTACTTTTAACCCTTCTCATCCTTCTCTGTGTACAATTAATCTCTTGAGAGATACGCTATTAAAAATCGTGGCGTCTCTTCGAACAGGAACTTTCACGTATGGAACGAGGTATGGATGAAACGTTTGGATTTATCGCCTGATTGTGATGGTTGGCAAGCAATTGACGCGACTCCTCAGGAATTGAGTGAAGACGCTTATCGTTGTGGTCCAGCCTCCGTGGCTGCTGTCAAAAATGGCGAGGTTTTACGTCCTTATGATAATTCCTTCTTATTCGCCGAGGTAAACGCCGATAAGATATTTTGGCGATACAACGGCCCAACTCAGCCCTTAAAGTTGATACGAAAAGATATTTATGGGTGAGTTTTTTTTTTTTATTGAGAAAATCAATTGAATTATTTAACTAATTTTATTTTTTGCTCTTATAGAATCGGTCAACTGATAAGTACGAAGGCAGTTGGTCGGTGGGCCAGAGAAGATATTACGAATACTTATAAATATCCTGAAAGTAAGTAAAATAATATCTGTTTCCTTGGAACGATTCGCAAGCGTCATTGTTCTTACAGAATCAGACGAAGAACGGGCTGCCATGATTAAGGCGTTGCGTCAGAGCGAATCTCTGTTTAGTCGCTACTATCTCAACGAAGAGTTTAATGACGTCATGTTCAATTTCGAGCTTCGCGATGATATTATAATAGGGCAACCATTTAGGTATATATAGATAGAATCAAAGATCTATAGGTATTTACAAATGGATATTCAAATTGAAAGATTTTCTTATTTTTAGCGTCGTTCTTACGATCAAGAACCGAAGTTCTTATCAACAATACGAGGTGTCCGTTATATTAAGGGTCGAAACGGTTCTCTATACTGGTCGCGTTGGTACTCCGGTAAAGAAACAGGATATTGAACGTTTGGTCAAACCTGGGGTCGTCGAAGATATACGTATGGACGTTTCATGGGAAGAATATGGTCCACGATTGTTGGATCAATGTGCCTTCAATATCGCCTGTTTGGCTACGGTCAAAGATACCAACTATGAGTATTTTGCTCAGGATGATTTTCGCGTGAGAAAGCCGGACATAAAAATTGAGGTAAAGTGTACATATATTTTGTTACTCGTCAAATATTTCATTTGAAATGATTTTCTTTTAATGATTAGTTAATGGGCGACCCTGTAGTAGGGCAGAAATTCGATGCAAAGGCCAAATTTAAAAATCCATTACCTATTCCTCTGAAAAAAGGCAGATTTTTAATCGAAGGGCCCGGCTTGGACCAACAATTAAAAATCAAATTAACCGAACATGTCGAAGTTGATGCCGATGCAGAATGTGCCTTCTCCATGACGCCAAAACATGAAGGAAGAGCAACAATCGCTATTAAATTCTATTCGAAGGAGTTGGAGGACGTTGATGGATTCATCAACTTTATGGTAAAGCCTGAGAAAGAGTCTCCCAGTAACTACAATTGATGCTACTACAAATTTTTGGGAATATTCTTACGTCGTTAATAGGTTAACCATCATTTTTGTGCATTGAAAAGGGAAGTTTTATCATAATGGATGAAAAAGAGTACACTCACTATGTACAGTATAAAAATATGCAGAGCATATTTATTATTTCCGCTGGATAGATCATATATTTTTGGATACATATATTTAGAAAAGATTTATATTTTTTCCTTAAGCATACGTGAAAAATTGTATATGTATATATATATATGTATATATATATGTAACATATATTTTTGATCAATGTTTACACTTAGATCCACAGAGAACTACGTTATTAAAATTTAACTCATTCGTTGTTCTTTATTAAAAAAAAAAAATCTATTCGTAAATGACCTTTTTTTTCTTCCATCGTTCTTCTTAGTTTGACGCAGGATGCAGTGGATGGAAGATCTCCTACCGGTAGGTAATAAAAAATTTAATAAAGCAAATATATTTTGAAAGAGAGTAGTTGGATATGCATGACTTAAGAGCGGAATGGGATAAATTAATAGCCGTCAATTAGGTATCCTTCTTGTTGATCACGAAGTTCGAACGGAGTATAATTATTTTGAAAAGCAAAAAAAAAAAAAAAAGAAAGGACAAAAAAGAAAGATGACGGCACATTAGAAAGGTACGCGCGATCCTGATGCAAACGATGTATCATCATCCGAGAAAATTAATGTTGAAATATGACTGTTGGAGAATGATAGGAGAGATAGAGACATATGTAAATTTACATTACATCGTAGTTTTCAAAAGGAGAAAGAGAGACCGAATTGGAGAAGTTATTGCGAGATATCGATTAATGAATGCCGAAGCAAAATCATAAAGGTGGTGAAAATAGCGAGACAAATTGGACAGAGAGTTGAAGGGAAGACTGATGAAAGGCATCGACGAAAACGTTGTAGGCAAAATTAGCCAAACAAGTATACCTCTAGCTTTTTCCCCTCTCCTATTACGATCATTTATACTGATTTATCATCGATAGTTGCGTATTGGTAAATAATGTAGCGTTTCTTTTTTTTTTAAGAGAGAGATTTCGAATTTTCGTGAAAAGCTGACCAACTACTCTTTCGTCCGTCAACTCATTGAAGGAAAAAAATATTGTAAAAGGATTGGTGTATGGGACGAAAAAAGAAAAAAAGAAAGAAAGAAAAAACAACACAAGAGCAAACAGTGAGATATGTCTACGAAGGTCAGCTTGACGTGTGATGGACGTGTAGCGGGCCCCCTGTCCGCGGGGTTCTCGAAGAAGAGAAATCAGTGGAGAAACTCGGAGAGCAACTTGGAGAGGATCTATACAGGGGGTTCATTTCGGTTCAACGTAATTCTGGACTCGGCACCATGCTACGCGCCATGCATCAACACCCAAGATCCATCCCATTATGTATATCTCATCAAAATAACAAACACGCCTTCCACCGTTAAACCAACATTCCTTTGTTGGCATTGAAAAGCCGGTATCCATCAGAATTGCTACAGAAGATGCGTCAGTGACGTATACCCCTAACTATGAAAGAAAGAGAAAGAGACGCAACCCAGTGGGACGTCGAGCGTGGTAGGGGGGCAAAATTTAAAGATTTCTCCTCAAACGTTATTAATGCCAAGGATCAAAACGATACGCGCAATCAGAGAGCACATCCTTTTTTCTTAGATTTTTATCTATCTCCTTCCTCTTCGTCACACAATTACAAATATTTTTTTTTATTGTTTTCTTTTTTTTTTTCAATCCTTTTTACAGAAACGTTCTATCTTAGCAGTCAACGTTTCCATTGGCTTTAGTAACCAGTTTCTTTCGTGCTCGTTAGATGGCGCCGCGATACTATTACATCTGTTAAATATTAGCGCACCGTAGCTGAGAAGAAAGTAGACATAAATTTCGACAAGTTTTTAATCAACCAACCAATCAACCATCGTCGATTGATTTCATTTTTCGACTCGTTCTTCGTAATAAGATCATTCGCAAAAAAATATTTGTAGAATATATAATTAACACGCTTACGTTCGTCGACGCGGTAGGCAGATTACCACCTGTCGAGTCAGCTTGCATAGAAGACCACCGAAAAAGACCTAATCGTTCTTCATATTAAAAAAAAAAAAAAAAAAAAGACAAGAAGGGAGGAAAAAAAATGGAAAAAAGGATCGTTTAATTTTGCGGTTAGTCGGCGTGTCTTTCGTCTATAGAGAAACAAATTACTTCCTTATTAGATGGCATACATTTTATGAAAATTATAGTCGGCACATAATGGTCTCTGTTCCCATAGAAATTGGCCCAATTTGGGTGACAAGCGATTAGGACACGCGAGGTTAAGCGAAAGGTATAGCTATAGCAAGTAGTAGTTCTTTCTTTCCCTCATTCTTTCCTTCTTTAGTTTTCTTCTTTGCTGGTCACGCCAATCGTAGTTTGTCTGTAATTTGTGAATGTTTATCTCTTTTCTTTCATCATACCACGAGAAAAACACTTGATCTTTCTTTTTCACCGATACGCTTTCACCTACTCTATTACTTTCTCAGCCAACTGTGGAACCAAGTCATTTTTTCTTTTCTTCTCGTAGACTTTGACGCCCTGTTGCGGTTTGAAGCAGTCGGTATTCGCAAGAGAGATCACAGCAGTCAAACGAATACGGTAGTCAGCAAGCTAGAGAGTCATTGTTTCTTAAAGAAAGAGTGAAATTGGAGCATGGAACATCATTCTGGTCTCGTTACCCGAATGTTTGTGCGATAGCCTATTATTTTCACTGATCATAACCATAATCTCGGTTGGAATAATAGGGGAAACCATTCGAGCAAGAAGAAAGAAGAAAAGATGGTAGTGACACAATGGTTGTGAAAGAAGAAGAAGAAGAAGAAGAAGAAGAAGAAGAAGAAGGAGAGAAGAAAAGACCGGGTCTTTGAAAGTTGGAGCACGATAAACGGGAGCTTTTTAATCTCGTATCCGTTGAAGACAATTTTGGAAGAGAACATGCTTCCTCTCATTCCTTTATCTCTTTCTCTCTCTCTCTGTCTCTCTCTCTCTCTCTCTCTGTCGATCGAAACTCGTGAAAACTGGAAATTTGATCGTAGACTTTCGTCGACGATTTTGAAGAGTTGGCAGAAGGAAAAGGAAAGTCCATTCGTCCGGCTGTTGGCGCGGTAGAGAAGTTCGAAGTGAACCCCATTACCGAGGAGATTATGGTAAAGCGAGTAGCAATGGCAGAGGTAGGGCAAGAAGGGCAGGGCGATGCTGTAATTAGGGCGTTACAAGAGGGAGAACCGATGGCTTGCCTGAGGACACGCAAGTAAGTCGAAGTAGTAGTAGTAGTAGTAATAGTAGTATTAGTAGAAGAGCGAGTCTTTCGAGCGAGTCCTCGGAGCGAGTTTACACAAGCCGAAGGGGAGAAATAGAGAAACGATTTTCCATGGGTGCGCCTCGTTCGGAAACCCACCAGGAGAAAGCCGATATTTCGACGCGTGTTTGGGTAAACGTTCCTAGTATGTACATTTACCCACAACCTTCCGTCTCTAGATACCTAGCCACCTAACGCCTATGTATATACAAACCCATGGATATAGGTATAGAAGTAGTGACTACATAATAGAGGCGTATAAGTGGGAAGAAGGGAGGTATACGCGTAGTCAGTCAGTCAGTCAGAGATCCTTTTTCGACCGGGGGTGCATGCGTAATGAGGAAGGCGCGCCATTCCAAGCTCCCCTTTTTCGCATATCATCCCTCTTTCTCTTCCTCACTATCTCGAAATCCCTCCTAGGGAGAACGTTCGTACACACCCCTCTCAAAAATATTCTCTCTCTTTCTCTATTTCCTTGGTTGGAAAAGCGTATCACACTGCTTTTCGCGAACGTCCAACTTCATGGATTACTCCTACGTAAAGTGCTCTACGTCTTACCATCATCCTCGATTAGACTTCTCGATAAGAAAGAGGGACCTGTAGAAAGAAGGAAAGCTGCTGCTACGTGTATCGTTTCTCTTTGAGAGAAAGGATAGTTAAACCCCTCATTATTATGCGCTCGACATTCTGCCAAAGTCAATCTCTCGTTCAGCCATTTGATTGTTCGGTTGTTCACTTTCGTATTTCCCTTTGTTTGGACAAACTGTCAGCGAGTCGCTAGTATCCCAGAGTAAATATAGAAGTGCAAATAACGATGCGTCGAACCAGCCACGATCATGACACGCTCGAAAAAAGCGATTTTGTTAGCTCGGCTTTAGTTGGAATAACGAATAAAAAAGATTGAGGGGCCGGTCTCGTGTCCTGCTGCCCGTCCTGCTGCCCGTCCTGTTGCCCTTCCTGCTTCGAGAAAGAGTTTGTGGCTTGCCCGAACAAATACCTAATTATCGATAAGATCTAATAGAGACGTAAAGAAGAAGATTTACAGCTCAAGAGCTCTTCTCTTATCTTTGGAAATTATAGATAGATAGATAGATAGATAGAGAAAGAGAAAGAAAGAGAGAAATAATAATAAGAAAAATAGATCTATCGAGCCAGGTTCTTTTCCAAGGTTGGCCTTGGTGCAGGTAGGACGTACGGTCGATAAAACAATTGCCGAGGGGATAATCGGCATTATTTACGCCGGATTCACTCGAAGATAGGATGGGGGCAGCAGCTGGGTGTTTGCGGCACGAAGAGAGAGGGTGGCGCGGATAGAGAAGATTTCTCCTCGGCAGTTATAAGCCTAGGGTGATCTCCTACAGTGGGTCCGTCGGCTTAAGCTTTATCCCATTCATCCTCTCTCTCTCTCTCTGCTTTACTATATCTACCACCTCCCCCCTCTAAAGTGGCCTCAATTAGATATGTCAGTGGATTTCGATGTCAAGCAACTAGCCCGGATCTCGATCCCTCCCTTGGGAGAGATCCTTACCCCTTGTACCCCCTGCTTTTTTCTTTCCTTCGTCTAGGTTCTGTGGAGAAAAGCCTCTTAATTAATAGCACCCTCTATTTTTATTATCACGGCAAATTGCGTGTTCGTGGTTATTCATTTTTGGTACATTCTCCTTGATTATTTCATTTTGACCGAGAATCGAGCGAGCAGCTTGCCTTCCATGAGTTGGGTAGAATGCGCAGCCGTTTGCTCTCCTCTTCTCTTCTCTTCTCTTCTCTTCTCTTCTCTTCTCTTCTCTCCTTTCCTCCCCTCGTTCCTCCTTTCCGTTAATTATGCTATTACTCAAAAACACTCTTCCTCGTTTCTCGAAGCAATATTTGAGCGCGAATTATGCCGATGTTCTTTTCATCCTCCTCATTATCCTTCCACTTTCCTTCTTCTTCTTGACTTTGTTTCTTTCTTTCTCTATACACATAGTGTATGTGTAGTTATATATCTACTTGGGTATTTCGAGTGGAAGACTTTCTTTGGAAGACTTTTTGTCAATATTCCGATACTCGATGGTTATGCCACACGATTAGTAGACATAAAAAGAAAAAAGGGCGGAAAAAGAGAGGAAAGGTGCACCGTATGTCCGCCATTACCAGTACCTTCCCTTGCTCGGGGAAACTAACGACTAAATAAGACTCGACAGTTAAAAAACTAATTTCGACTAAAATTCCCGTGTGGCCACTAGAGAGCCTAGGGTGTCGACGATCTATCCCTGGTAAAGAAGAAAAAATAGGAATTATTAACTTTGATATGTACGTGCTTGAAAAGGAAAAGGTGGAGAGGTTAGGAGGATAAGGAGGGGTAGAGAGGCAAGCACGAATGGAATTCCAGAAGAGAAGCGACGCCGTGCGCGTTACAACGTATTTCACACTTCGGGCAAGTCGCCCACGCCCAAACAAATATATAATGCGGCATTAGAATAACAAATAGTGCTTGAAGCATCCACGCCTGCGAACCGCGGGGCGCCCTCGGGCCCACGGCACCCACGTAAATACTAATACGCGCATAAATAATTGCATCTTCCGTGGCAGCGGCAGCTCCGATGGTGGCACCGGTGCTGGCACCGATGTTGCTGCCTCCTTTCTCGCCTCGGATTCGTCGCTAAACCTTTCCAGATATCTACTTCTTCCCAAGTATTATATACTCAAGTATATTATACATTTCCTCGTAAGTTCGAGAACGTCAAACGTCAACGAGGAGTCCGTTCTTATCGACTACCACAGGAAATGGAAAATTTGTTGATAAAGGACCAAGTAGTAAGGGTAGAAGGAGAAAGTTTTTTTTTCGAAAGCGATGGGTCTGTTAAGAAAACTGGTAGACAAGGTACAAAGTTTAATGTCTACATCGTGCGAGCTCCTCCACAATTTCTCAAGTGTCTCTCGAAAAGGGTAAACGAGCCTTCCTTCCTCTTGGCCGCTTCTAGTAACAACGGAAAAAAGCATCATTCATATTGCCGATAACGAGAAGACGATGCGAGACGGACGACTTTCGAGAGACTGCTCGAGAGGACGACGTCCTGTCCTGTTTCGTCCCTTTCCGTACCGTTTTATTCCGTCGATGCCCTCTTTCCTCTAAAGAAACTCTTACAAAGAGGAAAGACAAACTTTTAACGTAAAGTCTGTCTATGTTTGCTCTCCTTCTTTATGTTTTTTTCCCAAGGATCTTTTTGACTGAAAACATTTTGCTAAATCTTCGCTCATGTTAGTATATTTTTTTACTCGCTTCTTCTTTTTCTTATTCTCTTAGAAGCGCATCGGTGAGATTATGGGATGTGAGTTGAGATACAAGAGAGCTAGAGGAAGAGAGTGGAGAGGACAGGAAGGAAAAGAGGCGTGTGCGTAGCGTTAAAACACGTGTAGGGTGTAAGATCGAGGACTACGTATCCCATGAATAACTCATACGAGCCGCGCACACGCACGATCGTCTTCCCAACATGAGAAACCTTACGTCGTTGGCTTTGTATCTATGTAATCGTTTTAATTTATATTATCGTTAATTATTTTCAAGCAAACACGAGCCAGTGGTTGTTTAAAAGTTCAAATTTTTCTATTATAACGACGTAGAAGATGCGGAAAGAACATGGCTCGATGAACGAGAGGAAACGAAGGAGGATTACCAGCTAGAGATAAGATCGACAGGATGTTTCGAATAGACCGAGAGAGAAAAGTGCTGAGCCATCATCTCCTGCATATCTGACTCTTACTTATCGATAACCCGTGTCTCCGATCGTTGAAGTTTTTCTTAGCTGCATTTCTATCGCTTTCTCCTTTTGGAATTGGCTAGGCTCGCTCTATTGCAAAAGGATACTTTTAATAGTCCCGCTGGTATCTTCATATTTTGTGGGGCTAATTCGAAATTGATTTATCTTGCGATTGGTAATCGATACGGGAGATCCTAATTACGAAACGTGACTCGAGATGCATCGTGTATGGAGAAGGACAGGAAAAAAGAAAATGAAAATCGTGGAGGTCTCGTTCGGAAGGGACTAGGTAAAGTAATGTGTCACCAGACACCCTCGCTGCATGTGGCCAGCCATAGCGGAGATTCGCATAGGTAGGTGGGCGAGCAAGGGAGAAGGACAGGGAGAGGGACAGAGAGAGAGAGGGAGAGAGAAGCGAGTTAAAAGTGCGTTAGCGCGATGCGCGTGGATCCCCGACCCTTTCTCGAGCCTCCGGCTAAACGCGCGCCTCGTATATTCTACACCTACACCCGCTGCCGTCTTGCTACCGTCGCTGTTGCTGCCGTTCTTGCTGTTGCTAACGCGAGACGCGACACCAGCAATAGCCACTATATAAAGGTCTCGGCCTTTCTTCGGATTCGTCCCGTTGCCCTTGCACATTGACGACGATGCTCCCCATAGGCGGGACGATTTAACGGATTCGTCAGAATCCACCTGATTTAACAGAATTTTATTATAGAGTATTATGACGAAATAGATGTAAACAAAATTAAAAAAATATCGGGACAATTTTAGGCACGATATTGGTATTGTTTTCGATAGACAACCAAATTTTAAAATTACCTGAGAAGTTTAGAAAAAGATTGTCAAGGCGACGCCTATGTTTCTCGTCTACCTGTCTTGGCAGCTACATCGGATACTACTTGGTGGTATTAAGCGATACACGATGCTTATCTAGGTCCACACACGACGCACATCGTTGCACCTATAGACACCAGCTAGTTTCTTCTCTGTCATGCTTTCGCGCTTATTACAGCGCATCTCTCTACGCCACTACTCACCGTGCTACTTCTTGAAACCGCTTCTTTGGTAGCCATAATGGACGAGCGAGTGAGCGAGCGACGAGCCAGCAGTTCCTTTACCTACCGCATTAACGTCGTCTTTATAATCTCGGCATTAAGTATGAACTATAGCTCGAATTTGTATTTTTTAGCTACGCTCGAGATGACACCGTCGAAGGTCCATTCACGTCTGTTCGGTCAAGCAAAGCGATACATCCAGAGAGAGAGAGAGAGAGAGAGAGAGAGAGAGAGAGAGAGAGAAAGAAAGTGAGTGAGGATTACGCGCGTGTATTAATTCTTAACCGGTGACAAGAGGCCGGACCGGCTAAATCTCCTACAAGATTCGTATACTCATCGGATAACGTCATTAGCTTTCGATCTCTCCCCCTGCTTGTTGGTAGATGGATCGATATTTTTCACAAAGCTCGAAAAGATACTCCGAGTAGTAGTAGACTCGTCGAGATGCCCTTGCTGGCTAGTCAGCGATCTCGAACGTTCCGCGTGGGTGGCCTACCGCTTCCAGACTCGTTCCTCCAAACTTCCTTTGCCACTCTCTCTCTCTCTCTTTCTCTCTTTCTTTCTCCCTTTCCCTCCTTCGTTCGCGCGCCCGCGCGAGCTCGATGATGAATGACTCGGTTTCCTCCCCGCTGCTTCGTCGCATGCGTGCGCCTCCTCCATCGTCCAACTAGGAGGGACGGTACGGAGGAGGACCGTCCAGCCTCTTTCTCCTCTTCCTTCTCGATTCCATCTGTTCGCGTCCCTTTTCTCTCTTCCTTCCTTCCTTCCTTTCTCACTCTCTCTCTCTTTCTCGCTTTTTTTTCACAGCACAATGGCGCGCAATTTGCATCCGAGCAGCCCCTGTCGATGCCACTGCCGTTGCTGCTGGCAACGCGAACGTATCTCCAAACTCTTCTAACACTTGCGATCGCGAGTCGATATAAAAGATAAAAAAAGAGAGATAGAGATAAAGAGAGAGAGAGAGAGAGAGAGTAAGAAAGGGAGGGAAGGGGGAGAAAAGAAGAGCTCACTCATCCCACCTCTCTATTTTGAAAGGAAACGCGTGCCGGATAATCGACGTCGTTACTGGCTTTGAAAGTCAGAAAAAGAAAGAAATAGAGGGATTGAAACGAACATCGTTTCGCGTGAGTTCGGTCAAACACGAATTTTGCCGTCGGCAAGCTAGAATTCGAAAAATCGACGTTGACACGACGAAGCATCCTCGTTGGATCTTAAAAGACGTTCGAATACCAAGCTAAACGGGGGGTCCTAAGGCTTGGCTCGTTTTCTGCAGTTGAAATACTCAACGTAAAACTCGTCTTCTTTTTCCCCACTCTTTCTCTCTTTTATTCTCTCTCTCTCTCTCTCTCTCTCTCTCTCTCTCTCTCTCTCTCTCCTTGTCCCATATACTTCTTGGCTACCTGAAACGACAAGATAGAGAAAGAGCAGTAGCATGGAGGAAAGTAAAGGAGAGAAGGGAAACAGAGAAAAGGAAGTTTCATATTTTCTCTACGAGAAGACCCTTTATGCGCTCAACTACGGGGGCACCCAGCGTGTCGAATAGAATTCAGAAGGCCCACAGCTACACGATAGCTATTTTGACATGACCGAGAAATTAGTATAATAAAGAGGAAACGCTGAGCAAAAGAGGGTATAAGCTCGCCTTAAGTGCCTAAACACACGCCGTAAATCTTCTACCTCTGTCTCTCCCCTTCACTCTCTCTTTCTCTTTCTATCTATCTCTCTCTTTCTCTCTCTCTCTCTCTCTCTCTCTCTTTAGCTATCTATCCCTTTCTTTTTTTTTCTCTCACTCTCTCGAGTATATTCAACTTCCCTTGTAAAGTAACCTCAAACGTTACGCGTTCTCCTACTGATTCTTATTATTATTCTTCCTCTCGATTGATCAAAACAACTCTGGATATAGCTATGATATACTCATATACTTACTTACCTATCTACAAAACTCGATCGATCACTCTCCTAACGGTCCTTCTTTTATTATCGAACAAACTTTTTCGGTCCTTGAAAATTTCAACGCATTTCCCATATATTTTCTTTAGAAAAGTTGGCGAATATCATGTTAAAATGATCAAACGGAAAATGATAATCTCGATTTCGTTAAGAGTAATTATTTGTAATTTGTAGAAGACAATCAAATATAAATATCGTCTCGTTAATAATAGAGAGAAAGAGGCCATCTTTCGACTTCGCAATTTTTTCTTTATAGAAACGCTTAGTAAAAAGACAAATAAGACATGAAAAGAAAATAATGAAGTGATAAGAATTGCATTGCTTTTTTCATAATGATGATTTGGTTGACGAACGATTATATATAATATTGCAAAATTGAAATAGTAGGAGATGGTAAAGTTATAGATGGTTAGTCTGGGTAACAGTCGTAGTTTGGCTCGATTTCCCGTGGTAGAGGGTAAGACGTTTGATAGCATTGCCGTAAAGCCAGAAGCAATACTCATAGGAGAACACACAACGTGTGTACATAGCGAATGCACATAGCGAGCGTACATAGCGAGTACACATACGGTGGTAGATATTCGGGAACGCGGAGAGTAGGTAACGTCAACGATTCGACCGTTGCAAAATGTCGATCCGTCCGCGAAGGCAACGTCGACGTGTGCTTTGCAGTGGGAGTAAATGAGCATAAGAGGAAGAGGGTAGATAGAGTATAACCAACGCCGGCCATCCAACGAGAGAGGAGGTCGATCGATCTCCCTTTCGTCGTGCGCGCGGCCACCGTTTCTCCTCTCCTCTACGCTCCGCACTCCTCCGCTCCCCGGTGACCCCTCTTCGCGCCGTCTCCGTCATCATCTCCGTGTATAGAGGTATACCTACAGATATATCGCGCGTAAAGGACACGCTACGCTCCTCGCATCTTTGCCTGGCCCCTTTGAGCGAATGCGCGAAGCCAAGGTGTAAGAGAGGTAGTGGCGGGTGCGACACGATGACAAGGAGGAGGAAAGCCAGCTCGGTAATTCCACCGGAGGTGGTTAGCTAGCGTCGCGAGGCGTGGTCTCGAACAATCGGCTTTGCCGGATTGTAAAGAGACAGGCGGGAGAGAGCCGACGAGGCTCCGCCTTCGGAAAGAACGTTAAAGGCTGTCACGTGACTAACGGGGTCCGACCGTTCGCTAAAACGGTTCCGCCCACTTGGTCGCTCGTGCGCCGCCCCCTGCCGTCACGGGGCCTCTCGTGACTTAGGACAATGGTGGGGGTAGGGAGCCAATGTCGGTGTCAACAGTGGTGGGGAGAGGGTGCCGCGTGGGAGGAGGAGCGGCAGGCCAGTGGAGTCCGGGAAGTCGAGTAGCGCAGACGCGTTGTGCGGCTCTTCGTCTTTACGCTTTCTTTCGACCATCTTCGTGGTGCGTTTCTCTCTCGGTGAATCAAGAGAGAGATATATTTCGGGAGTGAGAATAGGAGAGAAATTAAAGTAAAGTAGATAAACGTTGTAATCAGTGTCTTATGCACTTTAGTTTGCTCGTCATGTCGTCGAGCAAAGGAATCGTCGACACGTCTCTCTGAGAGATACTTTTCCAAGAAAGAAAAGAGATCAAGGAGGAGAGAAGGAGGAGAAGGAGGAAAAGGAGGAGGAGGAGGAGGAGGAGGAGGAGAAGAAGAAGAAGAAGGTGAAGACGATAAAAAGAAAAGAGCGAGCAAGTTGTCGCGCGAGAAGGGATGCCTGCCAAGGGGGAGAGAGGTAAGGCGACGGACTTTAGCATCGCGGCCATCATGGCGCCCAGGGGTCCGTCCTTCGGGCATTACCACCTGCAGGGCATCGGCAACACCGCAACTAACCTCGAGTGTCCTACCACTAAAGGATTCGTCGCTGGATCGAATCTTGATCATCGTGAGTTTCTCCGATATTCCAAATCTGTCGTATCTGCTTTGGCGTCAGGTTTGCGTCGTCCGACGGCGGCTACTCGTTCACGGTAGGTTCGTAACAATTATTCCCCCTATCGTATTTACTAGTCTTCCGCGCGGCATTTATCGTTCGGATTTAAAACAAATTGATCCTTTAATGCTTTATCTTTCTCGTAACTTGAAGGTAATTTCCGATGGAAAGTATCAGATCTAAATTACCGTAAATTGCGGAGGCGACGGTAGCAAACGCATCGTAGTTGATTGCAGCTCAGGTAATATCTTTCATCTAGGAAGACTAAAATAGTTTTTACGCGTGAGTCTATATTACGCCTCTAAAATGATTGTTTCGAGCTATCATTTCTATATTTATTTATTTGAACTTGCTAAGAGTCTTTCAATAGAAACTAATTAAGTCAAACGATTTTCATGGTAAATTATACGGTTTAATGTCATTGTTCTGGGTATAAGACCAATCAAGAACTGGTTTCTTGTCTAGCAACGATCTCTCGCCTCTCTTTCTTTGTCTCTTGCACCAAGAAATACGAATACTTTATTTCTCTGCATTCTTATTCTTTGTCGATATTCAATCGGTGACAGAGACGACAGGGTATGTTATTAGAAATCGAAAAAGTCGACACGCGAACACTCTTCGTTTATCCTCGTGCACGAGTATCGATATAACCATTTGCTTTTTATTTTTTTTCTTTGCGTGGAAAAACGTCGCCTAAGGGAGCACGCATCTATTTATAATAGATGTGTTCTATCGTTGGAGTCATTTTCGTGGACGTTTCGTAATAGGAGAGTTCGATCGTGAAAAAGTCGTCGACGATAAAATCGACGGGTGGACTTAAGGACGGATAGACGAATGGATTGTTGCGTTGTAATATAAAAACGTCGAGGGAAAAAGTGAGCGAGGGTAAAAAAAAAAAAAAAAAAGGATAGGAAGAAAAAGGAAATAGGAAAAAGAACGATGCGGACATATAATTTTCTGAGGCGGCGATATTTTTCTGTTAACGGTGCTGCAGCGAACGCAAGCGTAGATCGCTCGTGTTTTTGTCCTCGGGAACTTGTCCGCTGCTTTCAGCCAGTAATCACATTAGCGCAGTTAACGACGCCATTACAGACTCTCTCGTAGCAATCTAGAGATTCTTAATCGTTCCGCGGAACAAGTTCTCTCTCTCTCTCTCTGTCTCTGTCTCTCTCTCCCAACCCTTAGCCCCTTCCATTTCGCTCGGTCTTCTCTCAAAGCGACGAGCCTAGACGAGAAGTGGGCGAGAGGTGGAAAACATTAAATACCGACTGCAATTAAATTCATAGGGTCTCATGCAATTACCGTTGCTGCTATGTCGCTTCTAATCATTGTCTCACGAATAGATTATTCCATCGAGCTACCGGTTAATAACAAAGAACCGCATTAATAATACAACATCGTGCGATTCAAAGATGAACAGTGCAGAAGAAGACACTTTTGAACTTAGAACAAAATTAACCCTTCCGATTGTTTTTTCTTTTTTTTTTTTTTTGTATTCCCAGACGATCGATGCCTTTCGCAAGCATCGAACGAGTCGGAAGAGGAGAATAGTTTTCAAATGATACCTATTCACCTTAATCATATTTCATAGAAAATAAAAGGAAGATAAAAGGATGGAACACACATTTTTATATGGCGTTAGACTTTTACGAGTCTAGTAAAATTTGTTCGATATTGCTAGAGCAAGTTTGCATGCAAAAGGTATATGAAAAGAGTAAGTGTAGGAAAATGTGAGACAGCAGTAGCATCAGCTCGTAAATGCGACAGTTTGGCATTTCTTCGTCGATCCTTTTGAACAACGTTCTTCGAACGGTCGGGTGGTGACAGGATTCTGGGTGGTCGACTGCCAGTGGTGGCAAAAGGAAGCTGACGTCAGTAGCTCGGTCATATTTCTTCTGGCCTTAAGATCGTGGGACCACCTTCTTGGCACACGATGCACCTCGTACAAAAGATGGAACAAACGAGAGCACCAAAACGTCCATAGGATATACGAGAGAGAGAGAGAAAGAGAAATGGGCAGTTTTAATTTAAAACGTTGTACAATCTTTTACATAGTCCAGACACGCGATTGGACTTTGTCGAAGAAGGAGAAAAATAAGAATAAGAAGATGATGATGATGATGATGAAGGAGAAAAAGCGTTCTGAGTTAAACCAGGATAAAATTTGTTGAGAGAAAATGCGACGTAGATAGGTATAGGTGTACTTGTTGCGGCCTCGATTCGCGAGTTTTAGTTGGTTAAACGGGCATGGATAATTGATCGGCACGTCGAAGGTAACCGGTTATCTTTAAGTATAGGCTGAGATCGAGGAAGCGGGCCGTGGAGAGGCGGAAAGCGGCCTGGCGCGGCCCAAGATAATCGCCCAGAGAAAGAATAGAGATTTCGTGTCCGCAACGAATTATCACGTTCTCGGCTCCATGAGTTTTGCGTGCTTCACAGACCTTTCGATGCCCGGCACCTACGTGTTAAGCGCGATGGAGGAAGCGATAAACGAATAGACCGTATCAAATCGCCTTATCAAACTTGCTCGCGGCCAAAGAACTCCTCAACGAAACAAGTGTCCGTTTCGTTACTGTCGATCGATCCAATCGTCCAATGTTTTTTTATTACTTTTTTGCTTTTCATTTTCGCGAAGACCGGAGGAAAACTTGTAGCAAATCGGTAGCATAGGTGCATCTATTCATCTAAGTGTAGTGAAAATAAAATGGACGAGCGAAGGGATGCGTTTGGGAGTTATAGAGGGTAACATGCACGCGTTCCGCGCATCGCGTGAGCGTTTCGCGCTTTGCGTGCGCTCTCGCATCTGCACGCATGTACGTGCACCAATACACGCGAAAAACTAATAATAACGCGCGAGTCCTTACATCCGCGCTCGAGTCGTTCGGAGAAGAAGAAGACGACAGCGTCCTCTTTTGCTTTCCCTTTTTCTTTTTTTCTTTTCTTTTCAATTTCTTTTTTTCACTCTCGAATTGTCCGTTTCCTTATTGAGCCATCGAAAATTATTCTTCTTTCTGAAAGTATGTAACATAAGTTATACATGGTGGTATAAGTAAGTAGATGGCTATTTACGTGCGTGTGTCAAAATAACAGCCGGCGATCGGATAAGAGCAAGTGCAAGTGCTAGTGCAAAAGAGAGAAAAAGAGAAAGAGTGAAACGGAGGGAGGGAGGGGACGTTTGCCTCGCGGACGATCCAGCGTTAAAATTAACACCTCAAACGTCGTTGCGTGAGCGCTCTCTCTCCGTCTTTTTCTCTCTTTCTCCCCTTTTTCTTCTTTGTCTTGTCCTTCTCACACACCGCGTGTCACGCACTCGCGATCTCGCAAAGCTAAAGTTGCTTTAGCTGCGCCGGTGGTAGCAGCAGCAGCAACAGCAGCAACAGCAGCAGCAGCAGCAGCAGGCTGCTCTGGTAATGAGTCGCTCGAAGAAGAAAAGGAAAAAAAAGGGGTGAAAAAAAAATGATGTTGAAAATTGTTGGTATGTATGTACTTATCTACGTTTTCCTTTGTGTTAAAAGTTGTCGAAAGTTCTTGCAAAAAAAAAAAAGAAAAGAAAAGAAAGACAAAAAGAATAATTTCGCAAAAGAATACGAAGAAAGGAAAAGGGTATATTGAACCTTTGTCGACAAAATTGTGAAGAATGTGATGGAAAAATAGAATTACATTTAGCAAGGGTTGTTGTTTGGGTCTTTTGGTCAGACTTGTATCACATACGGCGATCGAGGAAAGATAAGATCGTATCGGACGAAAACGCACTTGATACTTAGCAACCTTCGTACGATATAAATATATACTACTTACTTATATACGCGCCCATATGGATGGGTCGAGAGAATAGTGAGACGAGTCGAATTTCCAAAGAAATGAAAGGGATAACCATAAGTTAGAGCTTGAAAATGTTACGAAACAGTAGTCGTCTTGAAACGATCAAACTTCGTGATAAAAGGTGTTCTTGAGTGCGCACGCGCGCGCGCGCGCGCGAGTATCGGTGTGCTGCCAGTCGATCGCTCGAAATTTGACTATAGGAACCGGTTTCCTCTCGCTCTTCTCTCCTGTCCGTTCTTCTCCTCTCCTCGTTACGTCGCATCGGACGAGCACGCGCGCTTTCAAATATTTTTCGAAACTACTACCATCGAAAAGATGCGCGCGAGAATCACGAGAAAAAGAGAAAGAGAGAGAGAGAGAGAATTAAGATGAAGAAGAAGAAATATAGGAGGAGGAGGAGGAGGAGGAGAAGAAGACCTGGAACGGTAAGCAACATCGAATGAATACCTTTGCTCAGAAGGATTTCGTCGTTGGACGATCTTCATAACGGGTTCAGACGTCAGACCGTCACCGTGTACCGCGATTCTTCCCACGCGAATGATAGTCTCTTTTGCTAATAACGGTTTAAGTTTTGCACGAGTTTACGACTAAGTTTAGACAATCAGATTTTCACATGACAAGGAACATATTTGCTTACGCACTGTTGAACGATTAAGCGAAGAATGGGTCAACTCGGTATATAAGGCGTTAATGAAAACAAGGCGTTAATCGTGAAAAAGCAGAAGCAGAAAGCAGAGGTTCGAGGGAAGTTGTCTGCCAAGCCTTCGCTTCGACCACGTCGAAGCCCAGGTCGTGTAATCCGGATGTAAGGACTGGTTTCCCCACAGCCGCGAGATTAGATATTATAATACGATTATTTACGCGGGCCTCGAGTCTCTCGTCGTCGTTTACAAAGTGTCGAGACTCTAATCGAGTTTGGTTGAAACTCCACAGATCGTCTCGTCTTCTTATCGCAAATACTCGCTCAAGTGAATACCTTTAGATATCTGTGGATTCTCGATAATCGTAACTCGACTATAATCCATTTTTCTTGAAAGTGTAAGAAAAAGGAAAGAGAAAGAGAAAAAGAAAAAGAAAATGAAAAAATACAGAAAGTGTAGCAAAATACGGGCCCAACTTGGCCGGCGGTTCGCTCGAGAAACGCACTCTTCTTGTAATTAACGAGCTAATTATTCGACCGGAAATTATAAAGCCACGCGCATTTCTACTCGTTAGTTCTCATACGTTTAGCGAATGATACGAGGAAGATACTAAATCTTCCTGTTGCCGCGAAGGGTCTATATATGTAAGTACGAAGAAAAGTTTATATTTCCGATAGCATCTGAGTGCATGCGTCAACTCGGGCCTCATCGAGTCCTCCTATCTTCTTTTTCATCAATAAAAAGCACGTTTGCCTTTGGCAGCCGTTACTGCATTTGCTGGGAATACGCGCGGAGTTGGTCAAAGTACCGAATAATCCGGTACTCGTTAATTCGTCTCGATCCCATAGATAATTATTATGCGTCTTCATTTTTACGCTCGACGCCTTTTCCTTATCAAACCTGAAATAAATATTCTTAAGTGTCTTGTGTAGGGAGTCAAAGAGAGAAATGGTGGCGGTGCCGGTGACGTTAAATAATTTTTCAACGTCGCGAAATGTATCGTTTGTTTGCGTTAGTTTTGCACCCGAGTACACGCCATCGTTCGTCCTGTTAGTCGTGGATCCAATTTGAGATATAACCTCGAAGGAGGAGACTCGTATCGTAGTCGCCAAATCGTACAAATTAACGGATCGATATCGAGAAAACGAAGCAATTACCGTTGTGTACATAATGTGAGCATCGACGCGGTCTCTTGTACCTTTCTTCAAATCTGACGGTTTAATTAGGCGTCGACTATGTGGCGGCAGATGTGCGCTCGGTTCGATTAATTATCCTCGAGTTTTGGGTATCTTTTGCCTCCATCTCTCCCTCTCTCCTCGGACGATCGCCATTAAGTACTTATTTACTTATAAGGAAGAGTAATTTTGTCTTCTGTTTGATTAATTTGCAGACGCGAGAACGTCTCCGGTTAACATCGTTGCGACTGCTACCGTGGTGACGGACGAGGCTCTCTTAGTCGAGGACGAGGCCGAGAATTGCGAGGTTGAAGAAGAAGTTGAAAATTGCGAGGAAACTGAAAAGTCGACCAATGAGGAAGACGAGGAGGTCGACGTAGACGTGGACGTCGAGGAGTGTAGCAGCGTCGAGGATGGTCCTATTCATGGGCTTCCAGACGATCTCAGTACCGGCTCGTCCTCTAGTTCCTCGAGGAAATACGACGGGGCTAATGGCGTTTCCAATTGCAACGAGCAGCATCATGAGAGAAAGCACAGACTTAGGACGAGCTGTAACTCGGACGAGCTCCGAGACGTCGAGTGTCAGCTCGAGACCAAGGATTTGTGGGATAAGTTCAACGAACTCGGCACGGAGATGATCATCACCAAGACCGGACGGTACGAAGGAGCGCGTTACCACGCTTCGCTTACATCGTTTTCCTTATTTTAAAACATTGAGGAAAGGGAAACTAAACTTTCGGGGAGGACAGCAATTTTCATTTATCATAATCAACGTGTGCCGAGGGGAGGGAGCAAAAGCATGTTCATTTTTAAGGTTCGAAGAGGGAAGCGTGCCTCTTTAATTTCCGAGCGAATTACGCGAGAACGGTTGGACAAAAAAATAGAAGCGCGTCCGTTGTACGGCGTTAGTCGTACCTGAACTAATGGATTTCATTGACTGACGTTTTACGAGATATTTAAAGGGAATTTTAGATGTAATTTATTGCATCCATTTATGCCGTTCGCTCATGAGCACGCTCGCGCACGAGCTAGCGGATACAACATAGCCGCGGCACACATTTTTATAGGTATGTTAATAAAGTTGAGGCCGCAGCTGCGGCCCGGCAGGATGCGTGACCACGTCGGAATTATGAGATATTTGTGCACGGAGCGAGAGGGACCATCCACTCTAGCGTAACTCGCCATCGTTCTTTCCTCTCTTTTACCAACCACTGCTGCTGCTTAGCTTCGGATACTTTCGGAGGAGGAGACGAACGCGAAAGGAAGAATAAAGAACATTATCAACATTTTAGCGAGCTCGTATCTCAATTCTTAATTGCTAAAGTAAAATCTAATTTATAATAGCGCACGAGTTCGGTTGGTCGGTTCAACTAGGAGGATACTTTTCCAGAGATATAATCACTTTCGGTTAATTAAAACGAGGCGAAAACGTACGGTTTCTCCTCTCTCTGCTGGATGATTTTTCACGGCGATAGGAGCGTGTGCTGGTAAAGACGTTAAATAGATTCGTACGAAGAAACGAGATAACGGTCGAAATGACGTATGAACGGTGAGAAATAAAGAAACTCTTCTTCACATTTCTTCGCATTTCTTTTCTTTGTCACGCTAACTTTGCCATAGCTTGGACATTATCTTTCTCTGGCAAAGAATAAGAGTCGAGCTAGGGAAAGGCCATCGACTTTCACGCTTTTTACAAATGCATGCATGCATGCATGGATGCATGTATATCTTTCTATTCGCTCTCGAATTATCAATCGATCTTGTCCTCAATAAAGACTCAAGATAAACGTCGATGCGTTATTAACGGTACGATCGTCAACGCGATTTATAGCTATTTACGAGGGATCCTTTCTAACCTCTTTCTCTCTTTCTCTCTCTCTCTCTCTCTATCTATCTCTCCCTCTTTCTTTGATGATCGTAAACGCGTATATTCCTAATTGAGTTTTCCTTCATGGAAAGAGTCTTTACGAGGGAAGCGAACAAAAAAATAGATGAGAGATTAAAAGTTGCAAATCGATCGTAACCTAATCGAACAAGACCTTAAAAGCAAAATGGAGACTATTCTTTTTTCCCCCTTGACGGCTCGCCATAATTTGTTTTGCTCCTTTTTCGGAATTTGCGAATAATGCACTCGATTAACCTTTGGATTTTTTTTTTTTGCGAAAATGAGCAAAGGACGACGAATCAAGAGACTGAATCGATACTTTAACATTTTTGATCATTTTTATCAAATGATATTTCCAGTATTGTTCAAAAAAAAAAAAAAAAAAACCATTAGATTCTACGGTTTGTGATATTTAAAAATATCAAGACAGAGAAACACGGTAAGTTGACTGAGCCGATCGATATATCAAGAGTATTATTACACCGTGGGCGATACACGAATAGCGTCGTTAGCACGACGAAACTTGCCACAAAATCCTGGTTGAACGAAAACGTCAGTCTCTCCTAGAGTGACAATACGAATTCGGACCAATCAGGTGGAATTGTCTGGCTCGACGGGGTGCCAAGACTCGCTCCCCCTTCCTCCTCTTTCTCTCTCACTCTCTCCAAGGATCATGTTCACAAAGTTTCTTTTTCCCACGTTAACGCCCTCTCTCTTTCTCTTTCTTTCTCTCTCTCTCTCTCTCTCTCTTTTTCTCTCTTTCTCTCGTACCCTTCGAATACACCACCAACCGTCGAATTGGCAAACAAAAGCCATTTGAAAGAGAGTGACTTTTCTTTGCATAAAATTTGCTTCGATCGACCATGACAGATTATATTTCGACAAGTATGTAAGTAGTTATATTATTATAATGACGAAAGATACTTTCCCAAGCTTGATTTCCGTACTATGAAGAAACAAGTCGTGGTTGTATGCGGAGGAAAAAGTGAGTACAGGACCTCCTCCTACGTTAAATCGTAGCCTCCGTCGCTATCAGTGGTAGTATAGTAGGAGGTGTGGACGAGCAGGTCAGGACGCGAAACAGAGAGAGAGAGAGAGAGACAGACAGAGAGAGAGAGAGAGAGAGACAGGAGGAGGATAGCAACGGATATGGAGGGTACTCGTCACGCGAACCCTTCATCAAGGTGCCAGCCAACCTATATCATAGGCGTTCAGCACACGCGTGACGAGTCTCGGCGTACATAGAGAGAGAGAGAGAGAGGGAGAGAGAGAGAACCTTGCGTTTCTCTCGTTCTCTCCATATATATATAATACATAAATATATATATATATATATTTCCGCATGTGTAGGAGAAAAGGAAAGAGAGAGAGAAAAAAAAGGCAACCGGAAAAGAGAGAAAAAGAACGGAAGGTGGATGAGATGCGAAAGGACAGATAAAGGAAGCGTGCGAGAGAAAAAGAGAAAGAAGAAGAAGAAGAAGAAGAAGAAGAAGAAGAAGCCAAAGGAGAGGGTACGATATGGGCCAAAGTATAATTATAATAGCGACACCACCTGGCCAGGGCCAAGAGAAGTCGTTAGCACGGCAAACAGCGAAGAGCAAGTCGGATGGCCACTCGGATCGGTATAATATCCACTGCTTCCGTAATCCATTTGTACGAACCCTACTCCCTATTTCTTCTTCTTCTTCTTCTTCTTCTTCTTTCTTCTTCTTTCTTCTCTTCTTTATCTTCTTCTTATTTTGCTCGCCGAGCCCGTTCCAGGCTATATCCTTCTCGACAGTGAATAAGCGACTCTGGCCGCACGCGCGTACGTCAGCGGAGACCGAATGCGCGCGCGTGAGAGAGAGAGAGAGAAAGAGAGAGAGAAAGAGAGAAAAGGAACTCTGGCAAGGTTTAGGGTGCTTTTCGAACGACTTCGAGGGTCGAGCCGTTCTCGCGATTATGCTCTCGTTAGCCACGGCCTATGGAATCGAGCTTCTCTTTGCGCCCGCTTAATTTACCGGGGCTAAACGATGATGAACCGAGGATACGTTGCGCTTAGTTTCGAAAAGAAAAACCAATTTTGACGCCGTCAAACGAGGTTGGAAACGGTAAATAGGATATAAGATCCGTTGATAAAGCGATCGCTAATCGTTTGGATCGTTACTTTGACGATCATCTTTTCTTTTATGTACCTTTTTTTAACAGGGGAGGGATGGGGTGGGGAGGATTGAAGCAAATCGAAAAAATGCCACGAAAGAAGAAGAAGATTCTTGAAGAATACGCAAAAGGATGGAGAGTAGCAATCTTTGGAACGTACGATCGCGAACTTGTTCGTCACGCGAGTCGATGCCGTGTTTCTTGGGAAAGGTTTCGCGCGCTCACGGATTGCGAAAGGATCATCTCCTTGCGGTCGTTCTCTTTAAAGCGGTTGCGGCCTTTGCGGTTTCTTCAACGTTTTCAAACGATTTCTTTTCATCGAGCACGTCCCTCCTCTTTGTGTTTCTCGCCTTTAACGAGGATAAGTCAGCAAGGTATGATGGCGCTCGAATAACTTCAAACGAGATCAAGGAACAAACTAAACGATCAATCTATCTGGAATTTATGGCAAATTTTCATTACAATGGAATGGTGTCGGTAATCTTATAAATAACCAAAGCAGCGATTCCGCAAACTTGACTTGAAATGAAAGCCTCGTAGAGTGATTCGCGCCAAGCAAGTAAGGCGAGAAGGAAATGCACCATCGCATAAATGCAAACAGCCAAAAGATAGGTTATAGAAGTTGGCAATACTTTGCGTCTTTCGGTGTACTTGGTCGTGGTATCTTCCTTGCATGCTTTGACATAAACAGGTGGACATTGGAAATTCTTTTCTTGTTCCGAACAAAGAGAGATATCTTTATCGCTGTCTTTGGGACAATTTGCAACTTCGGAAATTGCTATTTGCGAGACCGCTACATTGACGAGTACGACATTCGTAATCGTTCCCTCATCTACTCGAGCAGGTAATTCGATGTTTTTGACATTGACTTCCTCCGTCTTCTCGTCATCGGCCTCGTCGTTGTCGTTGTCGTTGTCGTTGTCGTTGTCGTCATTTTCATCCGCGTTTAATAACAAACACGGATGATAATGGTGCTTCTCGCATGAGTTTTCCGTACGCTTGTATCTGGAATAATTGCACGGCCCTGGACAGATGACCGGCCGACCACGACAATTTCGCCGTGGCGTACCGATCATTTCATCAAATTCCACTGTCTTTTCCCTTCGTAGATATTCCTCACTTTGTTCAATTACCTATGAATAAATCGTAATCGTCAAAAGATAGTTATATACGCTTGAATAGACTTTTAGGTCAAATCTAACGGTACGCTAACTCCGAGCACCAATCTCATATATTTATCGTGAAACACGTTTAACCATTTTACTGATGCATCATCGTGTCGCGTCGCGTTGCGTTGCGTCTGATTCGAAAGCTCGTTAACGTATCTTTAATTGATCGATCAATCAGGATTAGCCACCAGTGCTTCTTTGGTAATAACATTACGCGAGAATATGAATCATAGTACCGATCAAACATAAATAAATTAGTTGGTAGATTGTGCGATAAGAGAAAGGCACTTTTACGATCGCAAGAAAGAAATATCGGTTGTATACTTGAAAGAAATCTCTTCGGTCTTCGGTGTCGGGTCGGTAAAAATTCAAGGGCGCACCGTGGCGCTTGCGCGTCGATGTTGAAGGTGTTGAAAAGTTGACTGCATATAACGAGGTTCAAGGGTCACTTGCTCCTAACGAAAAAGGATGTCCCCATCGATCCAAGAGACTTTTGATGCTCAATTTCGATGATCCTTTAGGTCATCGTTTTTGACAGAAAAATAAAAACAGGTTATATTGTACTAGTTATCGATAGTTCATGTTTTTTTTTTGTTTTTTTTGTTTTTTGTTCTACTCGATCTTATTTTATTCAAGGTACAATCGGAGATAAAAGTATATACTGAAAATTAAAAATCCTTTGAATATTTATATTTTTTCACCATGTTTATGTTATGTTATGTTAAATTTGTTCCTTAACATTTTGATATACTTTTTCTCAAATATCCTTAATAAGGAGACATATTATTTGTTTTTTGATTCACAGACGGATGTTTCCCACCTGCCGAGTATCCTTTCGAGGATTGAAAACGGAAGGGCGTTACGCCGTTCTGATGGACATCGCGCCGGTCGACAATAAAAGGTATCGATACGCCTATCACAGAAGCTGTTGGCTCGTGGCCGGAAAGGCCGATCCCCCGGCACCCGCTCGTCTTTACGTGCATCCGGATTCACCATTTACCGGGGATCAGCTCGCGAAACAAGTCGTCTCCTTTGAGAAGGTTAAGTTGACGAACAACGATATGGACAAGCATGGTCAGGTAAGTTTGGATGAATTATCTTTTATTTTCTTTCACAGTGTTCTTTTTAACATCGACAAATTTCAAGTTCCGATATTGGATATCGTCATATTTGCGATAACGGTACTTACTTGATTTTAATTCTATCCGCGTTCCAGTTTGCTAGAATATCCGCAAAACGCAACTTTACGCTCGATCGTAAAACGCAATGGGCATCGTTACGTATCAGATTTCATATAACCAACGTGTTTAGTATCTCCCTCCGTATCTGAATCTGTACGACGAGGAGGAGGACATTCGATCTCGAGAAATGTTGAGAAGAAGAAAGAGGAGGAAAGAAAATCGGTCCTCGCGAGCTACGAACGAGAAGAGGATTCACGAGGAACGTTATCCTTTACTCTCGAACGACAGCGCTGAAACGCGATTCGATCGTTTGTCGAATCGACTCTCTCCTTCCTTCACTCTTTTTCTCTTCTTCGAATAATGTCGCATAACTTTCAACCGAACGACGTAACGCGTCTTCATCGACGACGACGACGACCTAGAAAGACGACGATGTTCAAAGATTACAGTGCCTATAGTCATTCACAATCTCCGAGACGAGATTCTCGCGCGCTTTCGGTTGTCTTCTTCGACGAGTTTTCTTCGCGGGCCGGCCGCTACTAAAATTGTTTCGTAAAAGAATGAAAAAGAAGGAGAGCGTAGGACGCGGTTTATATCATCGATTCAACAACATCGATTCGATCCTCCTTGTTTAATCGTGGGCGTCACAACTCGCGTCGAACGGTTTACGCGAAACGATTTTTCTTTTGGGATTGTCGTTCAAAGAATTTCACCGAAAACGACGATGCACGTTCTCGACCTCTTTATCATTCCTTTCCGTTCGAATTAGTCGAACGATATCGACGGTAGGGGAGGGGAAGGGGAAGAAAAAGAAAAAAAACTCGGTAGCGCTGTTAAAAATCGGTAGGCTTTGCTACGCGATTCCGGTTTAAAATTAGAAAGGTGCAAGAGAGGAGAATGCTCTCGGACATAGGCCTCTTTATTCTTTGCTCGTTCCCTTGAAATATCACTGACTGAGAAAGGCTAACCGTAAAAAGTGTAACTCTATGGGAGAAAGAAGAATAACGCGTGAAGTGCGGACGGGGTAAGAAGGGGGAAAAAGAGGGTCGCGTCCGTACGCGGCTCTCGCGGAACAGCCATAATGTTGGTATCATTATAGGCGACCGGTGGTGTGGCGCGGTGGTGTCGTAGGTGGTATATAGTGGGTACACTACGCCGGCATGCCTATAAGCTAATAAATTGAATGGATGTTTGCCCGGAGCTTTTGTCATGATGATCACGGGTAGCCCACGCCTGGCCCCGTTGACCACCTTTTGAATCTCCCTCGAGGCCGTTCCCTCGCGTTTTGCTCTTTCGGATACTCGAGGATACCCAAACTTTCCTCTCTCTCTTTCTCTCTCTCTCTCTCTCTCTCTCTCTCCTCTTCTCTACAATTCTAATTTCGACGATAACGATAACCGGAATAGGAACCTTTTTTTTTCTACAGGACAGATAGATTTTCTGATAATCGTGGAGTCACGAGAATGTCCATTGTAAGTGTAAAAGGGATAGAGAGAGAGAGAGAGAAAGAGAGAGAGAAGGAGAGAAAAGAAAAAAAGAGAAGTTCGAGTCGGTCGAGCTCGAGGAGAGCCACGCAACGCAACACCCAACCGCCAGTCAAGTCCGAGTGGAGGGCTCGAGTGGTAGAGAGAACATTCCTTCGCTACGGCCGCTATTTCATCGTTTCGTATGACGCGATATTATAAGACCCCCGCCTGCGTGCCGGCTACTACACGGTGGTCCAAAAGCGAGCGTCCACCTGCGCCCATCTTCTATCTCTTTTTCCTCCCTCATCGAGATTTCTATCCGCCTTTCGCTAAATATTTCTCTATTTTAATCCTAACGCATAAAAGCGTCAAGATTATCAAGAATTCCTCTAAAGTCTGATAACGTACTTATGTTTCTTTAAAATTAGTACGTGCCTATGATTACTACCGTAGTTACGTTTTGAGGTGAAAAAAAAAGAAAAAAAAAAAATAGCGCGATATAATTGAGTAAAAACGCACGGTTTCGTGTCCTTCTTTCTTCTCTTTCTTTGTTTCTGATTAATGTAGCCTAATCTCGAGGATTAAGGAGCGATAAACTCGTGACTTACGTAGCCACCTCTTGTGAGTTATTTGATCGAATTAACATGGAGTAAGCTTTTCGAAAGATAGGAATTTGCGAGTACTGTGGAGATTTATAAACGTTTATAAATCATTTTTAATCTTTTATCGCTCGAGCAACACGTTTTTCTATGTACTTTAGTATTCCGATCTATCCTAAGTAAGTACGTTATGCTACACTTCAATGTTGAAACTTTTTTTTCATCAAAAATTCGCTCGCTAGTTTGTTGACGAAACACGCAACGCGAGAATTTATGTGTGTGTGTGTGTGTGTGTGTATGTGAATAGAAAAAAAAAAAACAGAAATTCAGTTCTCACGATCGCATATGTCCTTTTTGAGCTTTACATTGGGAGGATTAAATTTCGCGTATTCTCGAGTACGAAGCGGGGAATAAGCGAGAACGTGGCTGATAAATCGAAGAAAGACTTCTTTACGTTTAGAGTCCCTTCAGGACGTGACGTAGTCGCGCGTGCGATTCCAGCTCTGTTATCCGGGACGACAGAACGAACAGAGTAGAGCAAATTGGACTCCTGACAAGTTACAGTAGGGTGTCCTGCCGCGCCAACTTGCTCCGAGAAAACGAATAGGAACGCGCTGCGGGATTCCGAAGGACTATAATCGAGAACATAAAACGATTCCTTTTCGTGATATCGTGATCGTGATCCTTCCTCGAGCTCGACCCGTCACCGATTGGACCTCTTCTCTTAACGCCAATCCTTACATTCAGTTTCCATCACGTATTATACTTACACGTAAGTACGCTAGTTCAAAATAAATATGTTATTAAAATAAACGAAAAGTAATATCAACCATGGTTATCTTCATCCAATGTTTATTCTAAGCAAATTCCTCCGTGTACATTTAATATATTGCCAAGAGAAAGAGAGAGAGAGAGAGAAAGAGAGAGAGAGAGACTCGCGATAAAATTGAATTTATGTACATACATCGAACAAATTTATTTTAGGACCCGTATTAATTAGACACGTTTTACTCTCATCACGGATCCCCTTTTTTCTTTATCACCCTGTATAGAGAGGAGATGGTTTCATCTCTCTCTCTCTCTCTCTCTCTCTCTTTCACAATTTTTTACAATGGTTCTTTTTTTTACCTGGCATACCAGCATTAGGAACTGCATTTTAGATCCTTATCGGTGTTTACGTGCGAGCCTCAGTTCTTCCGTTTATGCGAGAAAGTCTTTGAAAGATAATCTCTTGTCCCTTAGTGGAACTCGTGAAAATGTAAACATCTAAGCATTTTGTCAGACCCTCATCTTACTACTACTACTACGAGCCTTTTCAAAACGACCACCACCACCACCACCACCGAGGCCAAATTTACGAGTTTTAATAATCAATGAGGTTGTGTGTAGCAGGATAGAAAGTGGGAGAAGAAAATACGCTCGATTACGCCGGGTAAGGCAGTTTCATTAATATACCTATAATTCGTAGTCTTTGCGTAATTACGCCCTCACATTTTGCTCGCGATACGAGCTCTCGCGGTAGATCCGGATAATCCGTGGAAGAAGCGTTCACCGCGTTGCTCGCATGCACGCACGCACGCATGAACGAACGACCTCGACGAAGGTGCAAAGAAACTTTCAAGAGTATTCACGTTATTAATCCACCACCCGTACACGGAATATCATCCGTTTAATAAAGTTCGAACAATTTTTTCGAGAACATTGTGAAAATGTAGTCTAGTTAATAATGGGACGTGTCTAGCTAAAATCGAAGAAGAGAGAGAGAGGAAGAGAAAAGAAAAGAGAGAGAGAGAAAAGTCAGTAGCCGGACTTCTACATTATCGCTAATATGAAATATAGAGGCGGCTGCGGTGGCGCAACTGTTGAAACTTAACGGCTGCAGGTGGCCCGAAGAGTCTTTGGGTATTGGGGCCCTTCACGCCAGCCCTGACTTTCGAGTCTCGTTCGCACGGAGAGACTGGCATTCGTTGCGTCGTAAAGACAGTGAAAGGAAAAGATGAAAGGAGGAGGGAAAAGGAAGAGGAGGAGGAGGAGAAGGGGAAAGAAAAAGAGATGACTCACGTACACATCTCAGACTTTTGCCTCAACTTGTCTCCTTTTTTTTCTCTCTCTCTCTTTTGAAAATAAGCTAAGAGAGAGAGAGAAGTTAGACATAAATCGATTATTCCTATGTTCCATTTGTTTTGTTTTTAATATCAATCGATCGTTCTTGTTGAACAAATATAATATATAAATATTTCAACTAATTTGTTTTTCGAGAAAAAAAAAACAAGTAAGTAGGATGAACGTTAAAAGTTACTTAAAAAAAAAAAAAAGAAAAAAAAACTACAAAGTTAAAAATTAAAAAAGGGCGTCTTATCGTTTTTGTTCTATAAAAAAAAAAAAAAAGGAATTGTAAGTAGTAGTTAGTAGTAGTAGTAGTAGGTTTGATTTAGGATCGGTACCATACTAACGTAATATTTAATTTCCCGTCGGTCTGGCTATAAATATCTTTAGAGGTATATCATCGTAGGGTAGTATAGACGCGTGCGAGGTTAATTAGTAAATCGATTAATAACGCACACACGTATGTGGCGTATGCGTTTGGTGTAAGTATAGAATGTGCACATCGGGTCGATAGTTGGTAAAAAAAAGGTGTGCTCGATTGCGTTCGATCGTTCGTTCGTTCGTTCGTTCTTCGGGGGCTATCTCTATCTCGTACGTACGTACGTACCTACGTACGTACACGTACCAACTTTAATAACGGTATTTTGCCGTGGCAAATGTCATGACGTTAAAGTTTCAACGTAAAAACTTGACTTCCGTATCTGAGTTCTCTTCGCGTCGAACGTACGTTTACACACGTAACACGTAGAGAGGGAGAGAGAGAGAGAGAGAGGTACGTTTTTTACACGTGCGTCTAAGCAAGCAAGTACGACGAGCTTGCGAATGCTCGATAAAAGACTTTTATGCATTTTCAATCGATTTTCTGTCCAAGACGATGTCGCGGAAAAAAAAAGACAAGCTCGACTCAAAGAATCTCGAGTATCCTTTGATTTATCATACTTAAATAATACGTACTATATAATATATAATAATAAACGTACACGAAATTTCACTTTTCATTGCAGATAGTATTGAACTCTATGCACAAGTATCAACCTAGAATACATTTGGTCAGATGCAAACAAACGGATGACAACAATCTACAGATCAATGATCTTCGTAAAGAAGAATACAAAACGTTCATTTTTCCTGAAGCTATTTTCACCGCTGTCACGGCATATCAAAATCAGCTGGTGAGACTGTCTGTTAATCATAAAATATTTAATCGATTTTTATATATATATATATATATATATATATATTATATTACTTTGATAATCTATCCGTGGAAAATTAATTGTTGTTCTTCTTTTTTTTCCCCCTTCCCTCCCCCCACCCCCTCTAACCCCCCGCAGATCACCAAGTTGAAGATCGACAGTAATCCATTCGCAAAGGGTTTCAGGGATTCCTCGAGGTTGACGGATTTCGATCGGTACGTACAAAAAAAATACTAATTCGAAATAAGATTTTTTGTTTTCTCTCGAGAAATCAGACGAAACGAGCGCGATTAGCATGCCGGTAATTAATAAAGTGTCGTTATCGTGCAAAGTTATTGAAAACGGAATGGTAAGCGAGCTACAAAGCTGTCAAGAAAGTGAGCAGCAACGTTACTTCTACGATCGAGAAATCTCACGTATCGCGTAGCAGGTAATAATTTATGAAGTAATTGCTTGGAACCCTTCTTGTTGCTCTTATTCGCTCTCTCTCTCTCTGTCTCTGTCTCTTTTTCTTTTTCTCTCTTTCTCTTTATTTCTCAAACTCATAGTAATTTATTTATTTATTTATTTTAAGGATAAACCTATTAATAAAGAATTAAGTAAACTTCGTTGAAAAAAAAAAAATAAATATTATTACACATGGTAATATTTTATAAATGATATAAATTGATTAAATATATATATATATATCAATATGGCGATGTGATAAGAATTTACATTTAAAAGTGTATTCTATTAATTTCATCTAATTTCTTCATTTTTCATCCTTAAGTATAAAAATAACAATGTCAGAGTCAGCGTTTAACAAAAGAATTTCTTACATGGATTTACCATGAGTTTTATATATAGAGATATACGGTTAAATATACACACCATTAATAACAATTGATTTCAATTGAAAGAAAAATTAACAAATAGCTATTCAAGATGTTATAAGGTGTCCTTTAACACGTTCGTCGTCCAGCCAGTTTTGGTTGAGTTTCTCGCCAGGCCCAAAATTCGACTGTCGGCTCGTCGTAACGTAAAGAAACGATAAGTAGAAATATCAACAATGTGATAAGTGTTTCCAATTAAAAATACTATAACTTCGAGAAGAAGAGCGTCACCGTATACGGTGACGGGGCCCCCGGGGAAGCATGCCCGTCTCCGGTATACGATGCCATGGCGACAAACGTGTTAACTGATTACGTGCAGCAATAAGAACGTCACCTCTATTCATAAATAAATTGTTTAAATAGTAAAAATGAAGTCTATAAACATTGAAACTATTTAAACTAACTAAGTTTAGAATTAGAAATATTTTCACAAGAATTATACGTTTCAACAAAAATTATAAAATCATAATTAAAAAACAGAGTACCGCTAGATTACATTTTAATTCGCCAATCTTCGTTCCTTAAGTCAGGAACATTCTGATAGTAAATCCTCGAGACTAATATCAGTTTTTTGGTTGTTGTTAGATTTAAAAATTATCATTGGTATATCGTTGATATATCTGATCATTGTCTGTTAGAGTTCTTGCTCGTTTTATAAGGTTTATCAAAACAAAGGGAACCTAGTGTTTTCAAGTGAGAGTAACACAAAGAGGATGAATCCGAATACGAATACGTTAGGATTCGAAATTGAGCAGAAATCAGAAAAAGACAAAAAACGAAAACACATCTGATCCCAACGACAGTCGAAGAAAAAAAGTCAATATCTATACGATAATATTGCTTAATCGTGTTACGATTAAACCTTGAACGTTACATAAGTATTTCTTTCTATCTCTCGACATTTTTTTTTTGTCTATATAAAATTAACTTTCAAGATTCGTCTTATTTAACTTGATACGTAACTCGTGGCATATTATTATGGTCGGTAGTGAAACGAAATAAAAAAAAAAAACAACAAAAAAGTATCGTTCAGAAAGAGTTTAATTGTAAGCATAAAACCGTCTGATTGCGAGACAGTTTTGTAAAATGGAAGAGACAGAGATCGTTCGCTTCCTAGGTTAAGTTACTAAATTTTTACAACGTTAAACGATGCATGATTGCTTGTTAGATAGGTTTACCGCGAATAAGCGTGCACGCGTTCTCTCGACCGATTTCTTATTATCCACGATCGTCTATCTGCATGAACGATGACGCACCTGCTCGTACCCTGCGTTCCATCCACTCGATCGTCGTTTCGTATTAACAGGAACGTAGCTTTTGAAAAAAGAGTTCTTATTTATAAATAACCGAGGCATATATCACTTTTAAGTAACAATTTTAATCAGACAAATTTTCCGACACTTTCTCGGCATCTTATTACATGGTTATCTTTTTGATAGATCGATTGATTCCTTGAATGATTCTTAAGATCGTTAACTCGACGTTGGCCGAGTTTAAGCGATAATTGAGAGTTCTATTCTTCTCTATCTCTTCTCTCTCTGCCGATCATCTAGAACGCGTTATCCTTATCGTTGTCCTCGATTTTCTCTCGGCGATGATGCGAACTTTGAAAAGGGTTCGCGCGATAATGAGCACGGACACGCGGAGTCCGGTCGAGTCGACGCAAATTGCAAACACGCCCACTAAATTGTTAACGACAGCGCCGGCAGCTCGCTCGAGCGCAATTCAAGGTTTTATGCAAATCGCACAAAGAACGCTACTAACGGCGTGTCCACGAATCGATAACGCTCACCCGATAAACTTTTCTCCTCCCTCCTCTTTTTTACGATCGAAACTCGAATAACGCGACCTCTCGCTTCCAACATTTCTTCCCTTTTGTTTTTATTTTTTATTGAACCTTTTCGACGACGACGACGACGACGACGATGGATAAGAGAATCGCTACTTGCTACACCTGCGCGCCACGATCGAAGATGGGCGGACCTTAATTAAATTGTTTGTTCGCTCTTAATTATGAAATACTAACAGAGAAGATTTAGATACAGAAATTAAGTTACCATCGCTCTCTTTATTACTCCGTTTTCTTTGTATTTGTCGTCGTCATCGTCGTCGTTGATAAGACACGACGAGAATAATCGAGGCGATTCAATTTTTTGGCAATAAAAAAAGCATCGAATCATTCGACGAACAATCGGAAGATCCATCTCCGCGGTTTGCCTACGAAAAGCCTTTCACCTTAAGATATTAATCTAATTATACGATCGGAGGTTTGAACTGAAAAGTGCTCGACCTCTTTCCGGATTGTGTGTTGTCAGTTCTTCATGACCCTCCCTAAATCAGCACCTGCCTAAACCGAGGCCACTCGAATCTTGCACCGTCATTCGAATCTTTTACTAGTTGACCCCAGTCCGATCGAACACCTTTCCAACTTGAAGACGCTCGAAAATACCTTCCCATCTGGAAGAATCCATAGCGCTACGTAGGTGGGATCTAAAAGTGCGGAATACGAGGAGGAACCAAGACTCGGTGGAAAACAGATGCTCGAACTTCTCTCGGTTCTCCCTTGCGAGGATCTTCGGCATTGTCGGCGTCCGGAGTTAATGAGAGGCCCTGGCCTGCGCGCAAAGCAATACGTTTCGAAATTATGATTCTCGATTTATCCTCACGACTTTATGATTTTATTTAAAAATTTGCTCGATTCGTCGAACATCCGCCCTTCGATCTCCCTTTCGATTACGCTCGAGCAGCCGCAATACGTCGAGTTTAATGGGATACTTGTAAAAAAAGTGCATCGACATCAAGAAGATCACCCCATCTTTCGAATGAACTTTTATAAGATCGAGGATAGTTACAATTAATTAAGTACGAAATATTCAAAATCTTTTAAAATTTCATTAAAAAAATTGTCTCCCTTTGTGTTCGCAATTTCGATATCTTCAATGTGCACGAATAAGTCGTTTAGGTTGTCGTCGAAGAATATAAAATTTCTCCTCAAAAGTGTTTGTAATTTTTGCGATCGCGAAAGGAAATAAGAAATTCCTGACGGGTGTTTGGAACATGTTCACGAACGCATTCACGAACGCATTCACGAACGCGTTCTCGAGGCTGGCGGCTACCTCTGCTACCTTTGCCGGCGCGTAACATCCCTCCGCGATCCTCTGCGGTCCTCCTCGGTCCAACGCGGGCACCGGCGGCGTCCAGAGTTAATGAGAGAGCGGCCGTACGGGGCAATACGGCGCATGCTCCCGCCCACTTCACGCCGGCGCTGATAGATAGACCCTCTCCCTCTCCCCCTTCCTCTCGTATGCTCTTGGAGTAGTAGAAAGAGCAAAAGTAAGAGAGAGAGAGAGAGAGAGAGAGAAAGAGAGAGAGGGATGGATCGCGTCCATTTCGCCCTGCATTGCCGCCACCGGGCAGCTTTCGTCGTTCCTCGAGATGCCAGGAGGTAGAGAGGGACGAGATAGGACGAGTAGGAGGTTGAGGGGGAGGGGGAAAGAGAGCGATTCCGTTCTCCCTCGTTCCGCAGGGCAAGGAGGGCAGGGCATTCATCTATATTAGCTTCGAGAGCGGACGGCCTGTCATTACCGCTGCCGCTCCTGGCCCTCTCCCTCTTTTCCTCTCACTTTCCGCCTTACCATCCGTCTTTTCGTTCTCTCTCTCTCTCTTTCTTTCTTCGGGGCGAGCTCGCGCGCGCGCGAACGTTCGCACACGGACACACGCTTTTTCTCTCTTTCTCTCTCTGTTCCATTTCTATCCCAATGTTGTTCTCGCGTCCGAGGCACGGTGGACCCCTTTTCTCGCCACGCACACGACCAACTTATTGCTCTCCTCTACTGGCATAGAAGTGTATCTTTGACCGCGGCACCGGCAGCACCACAGACATCGATACTCCAAAGTCTTCTCGGCCCATTAGCAGGCCCCATTACCAAAGTGCCAGCGAGCGAGATGAATAGAGAGCAAAAGAGCCAGCCTTGCCGTAGGACCAAGAGAGATGAAACTGAGGGGACTGCTACGAACCTAATAACCGCCGTTTAAAACGCAAAAACAAAGGTCTCGCCGTGTATCCTCGAGAGAGGAGTCTTTGAAAGAGAGAAGAAAGATGCCCAGGTAGTGGTAATCGGAGCGAGAGAAAGAGGTGGAGAGCTTCATTCCGAGCGCCTTTGGGGGGAGGAAGGGGAGGGAAGTAAGGCGTCAGGGTCATTACCGGATCATTACCTACCATACCTACCGTGCAACGACGACAACGACGACGACGACGACGACGACGACGATGACGACTTGAGCCGTGAGCAACAGGCTCGCGAGAAATACCTAATGTGAACGTTCGGTTAGCCTACTATCGGTTGGCTATATGAATATACCTTTGCTGTATGCTATCAACGTACATACATAGAAAACCGTAGATCGCGAGTCGGATCGCGAACATGCGTGTGAGATCTAACGCATACACGCGCGCACACGCGCGCCTGCTCGGCGGCAGCCGGGGTAAATTACAGGCTCGACCGTATTTTTCGTTGTTTTGTTGTTTTTCAACGCGCCGAAAGGAAATGAGCGAGCAAACGCGTCACGCCACCCCGAACCTGCTAATTTCTATTCATATTTTATGGCTATTAATTTCTTCGCTGTTACACTCGTCCATCTCCCTTTCACTCTCTCCCTCCCTCTTTCTAGCTATCTATCTGTATGTATATATGTATATATAGATATATATATATAATATATTACCCCTTTGAAAAAGTATTCTTCCTTTGAATTTTTTTACCAATCTCTCGTCCTAGGTATCGTCCTTGAGAAGGATCACGTTATTCGAAGATTTACCGATACACGGAGGTAATATCGCAAAAAGTAATGTTTTTCATTGGTCAATGACACATCTCTAAGACAAGTCTTTATAAGACTCGATAGTCGTCCCGTTGATAGGATATCTATATGCGTGCGTAGAGTGCGCGAAGAGAGAAAGCGAAGGGGAGTCCAACCACACCATTCGATGGACTACCTTCGGCCATCAGTGGGGTGTAACCTATTATTATCTACCACTTACCTAATACCCTGTGTCAGCCCCAGGGTAGACGGAGAATAACAGGCTCCCCGCTCGATGGAATTCATTCGGCATTAATATCGCGACCCGTGCAAAGCCGACTCTTTCACACTCCGCCCTCCGCCGCTCCTTCATAACGCTTTGAGTTTGAAAAAACGTTTGAAAAAGTTGGTCTCTCTTTAAAACGTATTACCTAATGCTTTTAGCAGTAGATGAAAATCAGAGCCACTCGAGTATGGATTGCTTTCGAGACAAAAAAGAAGAAGAAAAAGAAGATGAAAAATAATAATAATAATAATAATAAAGAGAAGGCGACGAGAATATACCCTTTCTTTCTCTTTCTTCTTCTCTTTCTTCGTCTCTCCCAAAGGGTGTAGCCGTGCGAACGTCATGGACATTTTAATGGGTAACGGCGGTGGCCTCTAATTAGAACGTTTCGAGCGTAACCGCGCCATTACGGGGAAACGCAGACTCGTCAGATCGATGAGGAATATTTATTGCGGTGTAACAATTACAGGAGCGCCCATAGAGGGAATAGTAATAGAGCCAGAGGAGCCGGGGGCAACTCTTTCGTCCCGGCGAAACCACCGTAATTAGGGCTTTTATTGTTCGTACATGAGGAAGCTTTATGAAAACATTAAAGATATAATTCAAGGCCGGAAGGCAGGACGCCGTAGTCGGCATAGTTCTCTTTGGCCCAGAACAGTACGTTGCAACGAACAACGTCATTTCCGCTTAGCGAATATAGGTACAGGTGCCTTCCTCTTCCTCCATCAATCATTAATCGCGCGAGTCTTATGTTAGATGTCCCGATTTTCTTTCTATATCATATCGATCGTGTATCGTTTGTCTTTCGTTCGTGTTTCGTTCGTGTTTCGTTCGTGTTTCGTTCGTGTTCAACGACTGAAAGAAGAAGAAGAAGATATCCGTCAGCTGCCTTTTATCCTCCCGCGTTCAAAGTGTCGACACGATGACGTTATTGGTTTACCAAACGTATCGTCCTGCCGGATCTCTAAGACGATGTTTATCGGACTGCGCTCGTCGCGAAGAAAAAAAAAATGGAAAAAGAATCCTTTGCACCTGGTGCTTCGACCGAGGTGAAAGTATAAGCTCTTAAATGCGTTACAGAACGATCGACATTAAAGATACCGATTGAAAATACCAAATGAATTTGCGTAGATGTCTTCGTCAACGAACACGAATTAAGATGGATGGCGTTCGATAACGTACGCCGGCGTGAACATTTATAAACCGTATTAATAAACAGGTCGTCGATTATTTCAATGAATAATGGTTGATTTGCGAAAAGCTCATTTCGGTAAGGAAGGAAGGAAGGAAGGAAGGAAGACGATCAAAGTCGGTGTGTGGTCCAGTCGCTCAAAATGCGGGGATGGGCCGATTAACCGCAGGCTCCCTAATCCCTTTCCCTTTTTCCCTTGGTGACTGGGCAAAGGGCCGAAAACTGCTACGAGGGCCCAGAAATCGCGTGCTTACGTGGCACAGTACATGATAGTGTTGCTGCGTGTATGTAGGTCGAGCGCGCCCAACGTGCCTTTCTCTCTCTCTCTCTCTCTCTCTCTCTCTCTCTCTTTCTCTCTCTCTTTCTTTCTCGCTTCTACACTTGGTGTCGTGTTACGTGCTAAGCAGTATGAGGCCAACGCGTAGTAACTGAGACGCAGGAACTGCACACCGGACCCCATTGTTCCTCGCTTACTTCTTTTACGAATTAGCATTTCTCGTCGCTTGATTCTCAACTGTGAACGATTTTAAAACTGCTTCATCGGTCCCGTTTAACGCAATCTTTAAAAGAGAAGAAAGGTACCAGAGGTCACGGTCGTTCAAGTAAAATTTATTCTTTCTAGCTCTCTGCCTGCTCTCGTTACCATCTTTATTTTGACGTCTAGATCGTTCGCGCCTTTTTCGAACGTTTCAAAGAGTAACCGAACCCTTCTCGTTTAACCTTTCATACACAGAGAATGGCCGATTACCGTTTTGCCGAGATCGAATCATACGAGAGAAGTAATCTCTCTTTCTCTTTTCTTTTTCTCAAGCTGGTAAAGTTAAAATCGATCGTTATCGATTTTTTTATCTCCTACCGAGAAAGAGATCCAATAGCTAAAACATTTTTTCCACCGGAGCTCTCTTTCTTTTTCTATACAACCGTGCTGCGTTTATCGTTATTGTCTTTTATTCCCTTTGAATTACTTTACGACCTGGCGCATACGAGAGAGAGAGAGAGAGAGAGAGAGAAATAGAAAGAGAGAAAAGGAGGGAGAAGAGGGATGCGTACGATTTGAAACGTTGAAATATCAGGCGCCGTTTGTGAAAGACAATCTCCAGACTGGCGAGCAGCATCGCTACGGTGCGTTTCGGGGAAGCAGATGATCGATCGGCGGTATCATCGTCGGACGGTCGGGCTAAAATTATCGTCCAAGCTTCTAGTATCAAGTTTTCATTCGAGTACTCGACTACTGAAAGGCACGAAGAGCACCAAATACTTTTCTCTCGCATCGAGAAGAAGGATCGCTCGCCAATAACTGGAGACAAATCGAGCCGGAAACGTCACGTTTATCGAAGTCATAAAAAGCAAAAAAAAAAAAAAACGTTAGGAGAAACGTCGCTTGATAATTAAGAAGGCGCCTATCGTAAATGATCATCGTCGTTGGTACGCGCCGCTCCCGTGCATAATCAGCAAAATAGGAAATGACGGTGCATTCGGATATTTCGCAATACCATAAGCATAGCACGGAACATTAATTATCATCGGCTAGCGGGGTCGCGACACTTAAAAGCACACGAGTTTTCGATGCCGCTCGCGATCGTACCAATAATCCGCTCGTTAGCATTTCCCCTCTTCCTCTTTCTCTCTCTCTTCCGCTCGCGCGACGTAACGAAGCTCGAAGGATCGGCTCGAACGCACAATCGCTCGTAATTAACCCTAATTATGCCTGCGAGGCAGACCGTACGAATTCATCCATCACGTTATTACGATACGCCGCGTTACTGCGATGAGCCTGACCCTCTCTCTCTCTCTCTCTCTTTCTTTATCTATTCGCCGGATGTCGATTAGAAAATCTCCTGCTAATTATCCGCGTTCATCTTCCGCTCGAATTTTCTCCTTTTGTCTAAAGGCTATTTTGTAATAAGAAGCAACGAGGATGTCCGATTAGCCGTAACGACATGTTTGCAGAGATCCGATGGAGATAATGGAGCAACAGCTGGTGAGATGCGGAGTACCACCGGTGAGAATATACGAACATCTCGCGATGTCCTCGCCGGCGGCAGCGGCAGCCACAACCGCATCAGCATCAGCAGCAGCAACAACCGCATCAGCATCAGCAGCAGCAACAGTCACAGGAGAACGGAGGACACGCGACGGCCGCGGCTCTGGGCCCGTGGCTGACGGCGGCGGCGGGGGCCTCCTCGGCTCTTCTTTACGGGGCCGCCGTCGGGCAGACGCACCCTGCCAACAGGGCCGCGAGTGGTTCGCCTTCCCCCTACCACTCCGCGGCCGCCACGACTTTTCCCTACCCGACTGCCCTCGGGTGGTCGTGGCAACCGTCGCCGGTCGCGATTATTTCCCGACGGACCTCGCCACCCTCTGCAGCCCTCAGGTACGCACCCTATCCACATCCTAGCGGGACCCCTCCGCCTACGAGCCTACGCGTCCGCCCCTCCAGCCCCAATTAGCGAGTCTAATAGCTTTTCCTCTCTATTTCTTAGCATCCCTGCGTCTACTTACTTATCAATGTAACATACAACGTGGCCAAGTTTTTGCGATAGGAAAAACGAAGACCTTGCAAATTCCTGCCTAGATGTAAACCAGTGATTCCCAAACTTTTTTCTCTCCTACCGCCCCCTTTCCAGAAAAAAATATTACTTATCGCCCCCCTGAAAATTGATTTTTTAGTTTTCCTTTTTTTCTTTTTTTTTTTTTTTAGTAACTCAAAATAAAATTCATCGCCCTCCCCAAATGCACCTGTGATGTGGCCATCATCGTCTCCATGAATCACTTCATCGTCCACAAGGGGGCGATATCGCAAACTTTGGGAACCACTGATGAAAACAAATGCGTTTTTATTTTTTTCCATTAATTGTAGCATAATTTATGACGAGAAACAAATTAAACATTTCGATAATTCTTATTCGTGATATATTATTTTGTGCAGCAATTAGTTCGGTGTTTTGATATTTTAAATTCATTGCATACAAAAAATCATCGTCTTATTTTCATGAAGAAATTTGTTAGTTGTTTAAAGATTGACCAATGTCGTCGAAAATAATGGGAATTATTTCGAAAAATGACAGGTGTATATGACTTACTTTATAAATAAATACTAAATTTGTAAAAAAAAAAAAAAAAAAAAAAAAGAGCTCCGAATTAATTGCTATTTTACAAGTACCTAAAATGAAAGAACGTTTTTTTTCTTTTCTTTTCGTTTAACTTTTCGCAGATATAACCAACGATTCCTTGTTTACGTAGACGTAATTTCACGTAGGTGTTTCCTGTAATCATATCGATACACAGAAGAAGGGAAGAAGCGACAAGCGTCAATAAATTCTAATGCATGAAGAGTTTCATTTGTCCGAGGTCGCTTCGAAGGAAAATTATTGTAAAGTAGAAAAGGGAGGAAAAAAAAAAAAGGTTATTGTCGTTTCGCTTCGAACGATAAGACATATTTCTTCAATATTAGTTTATTCAATTGTCGAACTTTTGTATATATGTGAGGATACATACATAGGATCTGTACGATATAATTCTTGTATGCTTTGTGCGGAGTGAATGTGTAAGTTTTGTTTGCGTATATGCACGACTGTCTGTGAAATTTGCGTGAACGTTGTTGTTGTGAGAGTATGGAAGAGAGAAAGACTTTATAGTTGTATCATATACCGCGATAGTATTAATGCGTCTTCTATTTCGAAGACGATATAATTTGTACATAATAAACTCCGATTGTGGTAGAGCATAATTTCAACACCGTATTTCTTGATGTAGATCGACAAAAACAAATAAAAATGAATTTTCATTAACGACTTGTATTTCTTCTTTTTTTTTTCTTAAAGATATGTACGAGCTTAGCGGTTATTCCATCGCTTCTAGGTAGGTAAAAAAAAATTATTATTATTATTATTATTATTATTATTTTGCGTTATACGTTTAGGAATGTTTTTTTCTTTTTCTTTTAGTTAAATACACTTTTTTAAAGATTCATACGCAAATTATGGACAAGGATGCAGAGGATCGAGAGATGACTGAGATTACTGTGGTAAAAGAAAAGGTGGTTAATGGTTTAATCGTTCCTCTCATCTCACAATTAGTAATTACCTACGCACGAACTCGTCTCTCTCTCTCTCTCTCTCTCTCTCTCTCTTTCTATTTCTCTCACCCTTTGTAACGTGCGACGAGAGCAAGGTATATTCCCGTGGTTGATCGATCAATGAGAGAGATTAAAGTAATCCCACGCGTTTATCTGATCGTACCGAACGATCGACTAATAAACTTTGTATTTGTAATCATCCGGTCGTCGTTGCGATAAGTTAGTAACTTTAATAAGTCTTTCGAATAAATAAATACGTAAGTATATAACTATCTCTGGTCCGATTAGTGGAAAAATAAAATATATCGAATGGGGGAAAAAGATTGGCTCGGGGGCTAGAGAAGAAAGAAAGAAAGAAAGAGAAAGGATATAAATCTTTGGCGAAGACGAATGTGAATTGGAGGATGAGTGGTGGGGAAGGAGAGGAGGAGGAGGAAGGGGGGGGGAGGCAGGCAGCCTTAGAGTTCAGTTCGAAGGCGGCTTTTCTACCTTTTAGCTCTTCTCGATTGCAGAGCTCCACCTTTGGCCCCTTTCTTCCATCGGTCGGTTAACGTCGCCAGTGGCCACCGACCGGACTTCATCGCCACCTTTTCAACTGCCGTGTAATTCTGTTACAGCAATCTGAAATTAAATAAATTCATTTCACGGCCTGTCAGCGAGCAATTATTTTTAGATGCAGCAGCCACTTTAAAGGGCCGCTTCGTTCCGTCGCGCCTTCATCGACCAACACGTACGAAGCCGAGTCGAGTCCTCGGCACGTCCGTGTGCGATTATTATTACTCTCTCTCTCTCTCTCTCTCTCTCTCAAAAGATCACTTACAATCATTTAGACCTTTCCAACGTTTCCTCGGTTGCGTACACCTATCGTTTCCTTTCATGAAAATTAATATCTACAGGTTTGGTAAAACAAAAAATCTCATTATCCTTTGTTCGTTAAAGCTGACGCTTTATCTCTCTGTCTTTGCCCATTTTTCACTCTCTCAGAAATTCCGTTCGTTCTTTCGGAGAGATCGTCGACCTTGAAAGAAGAGAATACTCCAAAAGTCACATCGCTCATGTACAGGCTCTACTTTCTCGTATAGCGAGAGCGAGAAGATACAAAAGGGTTTAGAATAAGAGTAAGAGTAAGAGTAAGAGGAATAAGAAAAGTTTTCAGGACGAATCGGGAACCTTAGCTCAAAGGTAAGACGATATCCTAGGGCTAAAAGGGATGGAAGGTAGAAAGGCAAGGTAGAAAGGGAAGGCGAGAGAGAGAGAGAGGCGCGAAGGCGATCGTGTGTTACGTCGCGAGATGGGTGGAGCGAGGTGAGAGAAACAGAGAGGCGGCTCCCGAGCTTGTAATTATGTTGATACGAATGATCTGCGGCTTGCCGCAGACCGACGAGCCGGAGGAAGAAGAAGAACAAGAAGAAGAAGAAGAAGAACAACAACAAGAAGAAGAAAGAGACAAAGGTATACAGGGGAAGAAAAGAGGAGAAGAAGCCCCCAGCGGTGCTCATCGACTTTTTCGCACGTTCCTTCCGTCTCTTTTTCGATCTTTCCATTCAAGGACCAAAGCAGTTTATCTTTCTCTCTCTCTCTCTCTTTCTCTTTCTCAAAGAGTTCCTCCCACCCTTTCCTCATACTTTCCGTAGTTCCCGTCTTAAGAGCTGACTTTAGAACCGTGGCGAAACCAGTTTAAGTGGTTAAGTGTAGATGTAATTGATTTCCATTTTACGAGGCCCTCTCGAGAAAGATGCTCCACCCGCCGCCACCACCACCAACACCACCACCACCACCACCGCCACCACCGCTGCCACTTTCTTCTTTCGCCGCGATACTGCTTGTCCCTTGTCATTCTTCTCACTCCTCCTTTATCTCATTTTTCTTTTCACTCTAAATCCTTTCCTCCTTGTTTCAACTCAAACGTTGAAGTTAGAGTTTTATAATACGACCTATAACATATATCGTGCGCTTAATTTCTCGATAAATCTGGCTCGCGCGCTGCCGCGTCTTACGACCTTGCCGAGTATAATCGTTTTCACACGCCTCGTTCAGCACCGAGAGGTATTTTCGAAGACAGTCGACGAGTCGAAGGGCAAGGGTGGTTAAAGGCTTTCTCATCGAGATACGCTTTGGAAAAAAAATATAAAAAAAAAATAAAAAAAAAACAAGAAGAAAAAAAAGAGTAGAGTAGATATCGCGAGACGAATGTTCCAGACAAATGTCCGAAGGGAAGTAGAAGGTAAAGAGAGCAAAATCGTTGGGTAATTTCCACTCGAACGTAGTATTTTACGCTTTATTTTGCATTTAGTGTAATTATAGTGTACGCTTGGTGCAAGCGCTTGGTAGCGCTTTATCGTTAAAAGTCCGCAGGAAGGAGGAAATTCATGGATGGAATAACGACGAGAACGCGTGTGGTCCGCCAAAGAGAGAATCCTGGATATATATATATATATTAATAGTAGTAGTATACCTATATGCCATTCGAGCGGAAAAAGTCAGTTTCATAGAAATTCGGAGAAAGGAAAGTGTAAATAAATATGTGTCGTTTCGTTCGAGAGTCGTTCGAGCAAATCTACGAAACGGCAGTGCAAAATTTCGAATAAAAGCGGTCATGCGACTCGAGTGAAAAGGAAGAAGGGAAGCAAGTCATCGGAAATACTTGGCCGTAGCCCATAATTAAGTAATTAATAACATCCTAAACTAAATCGGTCGCGTCTCGATCTACCTTAAGTGATTTATAATTATATTAAGAAGATGCTACCGCCGACGTGCCGTTTATCTCGTTATTATTATTTCATTGGCAATAAGCTTTCCTCGTGGTTGCACGAGAAGTCATGAATCATTTTTAGATTCGCGCGATCTCGATAGAATGCCTTACAGTAATTTTGCTACATTTTCATTAACGAACACACTCTTATTAGATCTAAATTATTATATTTTTCAATGTTTAATTAAAGAAGATCTTTAAATATTCCTCATTCTTGGATGAATCAGTTTGGATTGAATAATTAAGTAAAATTTCGTAGAACGAAGAGGAGATAAATATTTTCGTAAGAAATATTTTAATCAATGCAACGTCATGGATGCTTGTTGATTTAAGTCTTTTTAGAGTCTTATGTCGGATATTTTTTTCCTTCTTATTTTCTTTCTTCCATCCTTGAACAAATGAGTTGTAAGAGGGCGAAGGCGCCAAAGTTACGATCGATACCATAATTGCAATTGAACAAGCTATTCCGAGGGAACAGCCGGGAGGTTAATGTACCATTAAAACGTACACCCTAAACTGAGAAAAAGCGCATACGTTAAATCTTCTCCTTGACTTTATTCGACCAACTGTTCGAACGAACCTTATCCCCTGCCACATTTTCTTCATACCTGACTCTTTTGATTGTTTTCTTATCCTATCCTTCCGTCGGAGAGCGCAAAAACCGTTTCTCGGGAATCCTTTTTCCGTTCAGATGGATCCACCAATAGTGCACCTCGCGTCTGTGTTTCTAATGTAAGAAGAGCGAGAGGGAAAGAGGGATAAGGAGCTAACGAAGAAGAAAGAACTGATGCGGGGTAAAAGAGAGGGAGAGACGAGAGATTCCACGCTGGAGAATATGTAAATTAGAAACTTCGTGTGAATGCGAAGATTTATGGAGGACCGTACACATTTCTGAGCGCAATAAATATCAGTAAGTAGCTGAGAGGAGGAAGAGAGAGGAAGATAGAAAGAGAGAGAGAGGGAGGGAGGGAGGGAGGGAGGGAATCGGATCTCTCGAGCATATAGCGCTTTATACTGCATGACACCGTTCTCCTCCTCGTCAACCTTACAAGAGATTTCTACCGAATTCTATGATATAACCCGCATTATACTTTTTTTTTCTTCTTCTTTCTTTTTATTTTTACCATGTAAAAAAAAAAGGATTTCCCAAATCGATTCTCGAACTATCATAAAAATATATTATAAGTAAGTTAGGATAAGTTTAAGCGTTTTACTTTACTTTACAAAAGTCTAATGTTTCCGGACTTGACGATCTTCCAGTGCGACGACGATTTATTGACGTAACGAGCGTGTTTCTTCTAGAAAGCGTGAGAAACTGGATCGATAGGCGAAATGGCGAGAAGAAGAAGAAGAAGAAGAGAAAAACGACTCGATTCGTCTTTGATTTCAAAGGCTACGGTGTAAAGTCTAAATTAAGTATAGATATTATTCTTGTAAATAAAAAGAGACATTTTGAATTTCATGTTAACGTGTATCAATTTGTTAGCTTTTAATCGCGATATCATTTAACCAGATTCATTTCTACCAATGGTAGTCGATCAAAAGGTAAGAAAAAAAAAAAAAGAAATATAGTAAGCTTAATCGTTCTGAATAAGGTAGCTAGTTAAGCAAACTTCTTTTTAACACGAGACACACATGCGTTCGCTAATAATGCGATTAAACCGACGAATGAGCTCATGGCCGCTTATGGGATTTAAACTCAACAGGTTCGAGAGAGCCGCAGGCACTCTGTTATCACTCGCGGGATTCTTCGAGTATGGTAGCGCGCGCACCAACATCTCTCCGATCGAAATAAGTTTGTAGCTGTTTCACGTTATCGATTGTAGATCGATACGCATCGATTTTCAGAAGATTAAGTATAAATGAGCGGTGTTTCCAGTGAGATTACGCGAAGCGTAGTCGTATCTGTATGGAAAGACCCGTTTCACGAGCAACAACCAATGAAAGAGGACATCGAATCGCCGCTTAAAGACTAGGCTCAACACGCGAAGCATAAATCCACATAAATTCAAAAATTTATTACATCCGCGATCGTCACTCCTGGAAAGAAGCTGGTTTGGTCGGCTAGAGGAACGAACGTGTTCGTTGTTCTCTCGCTCTCACTTTGGAAAAGATAGAAAGAGAGAGAGAGAGAGAGAGAGAGAGAGAAAGAGAAAAAAAAAAAACTAAGAAAAAGAGAGAAGCAAGGGTAGCTTTATTATTTACAACAGTCCGTAAGGCGTGTCACAAAGGCATTGCGGGTTTCCTCTTGAAAGTTCGACAATGTGAGCAGGATTTATGAGCGAAACTTTCAACAAAAACGTCAATGGCCCACCCTCGCCTACGAGGCGTTGTGCTACTACCTAGCATGGGAATGCGCACAAATATTTTCACCATAAATCCTCCTTTTTATCTCCTTGTCCGCTTTATTTACAGTCACTCTGACCTAATCCACTCGCCTTCTCGGTCTCCCTTTTCCTCTCTTTCTCGCACGCCTAGTTTAAGAATATCTTTCCACTCTTTCTCTCTTTCCTATAATCTGTGAGTCTCGTTCAATGATGGCGTGCTATCCATTTTTTCTTTTTTTTCTTTTTTTTTTTTTTCCATATCTACCGTACAAATGAGGATCTCATCGTTGGTAGTAAGAAAACAATCTACCAAATTGAAAGCGTAATTAGTCGAATATGATTTATAATAGGATATTTTGTTCTCGTTGTTGGATTTCGATAGCGTAATTCTCGATCTAGGAAGAAGAGAGCAAGCGTAATTTAGATAAATGATTTAGATCGAGCAAAATAGATTAATATCTATATTTTTCATGTGCCATATAATCTTTCCCTTTTCCGTCCTATAGTCCTGGGAAAAATATTTGTCGAGTTCGCTAGCAGCAATGCGAGTTCTCGATCGTCGATCTTTGCCATTTTTCTCGCACGTATCTTGCACGAACCACGCACGCATTCGCGAAAACTCGAACATTACTTAGCGCGTCGTTGCTAATAATTTATGTTTATGAAAACTTGCTTAATATCTTTAAGATGCCAGCGTTAAGTTTCAATTTACGATAATATTCTTTGTAAAAGACATTAGTGTGAAATTTTATCTGTTTTGTAGTATAGATAAATCGTAAGGAAGTAGAGTCGGTTGAAATTGTTGCGGTTTGTTGATACAACGTCAAAATGGTGGCACAAATCTCTATGCAATTCAATAAAAATCCCAAGGCTCTGTACCATTGTTGAATTCTCGCGAGGACAAGATCGTCGTACCAGGAGAGGGCGAAAATCAACTGGCGTGTAGGAAAGCAAAAGTATTGTTTGGATTCTTTGGGATCGTTGGAAGGAGCGCCCGCTGAGCCGATGTTGACTTTTGCCTGCGGTCAGTGTGACAAAATTCACCCCTAGGTTTGATACGCATCCCTGGTTGCGAATCGTCCTTTTTCCCCCTTGCACTCGTGCTTCGTTTCGTTGCGTTTCGTTTCGTTTCGCATCGTCTCCTTTTGCGTATTTAGATACTGATATTTTTTTTTGTTGATTTTTTTTTTTTTTATCTTCAATATTACTTCAATTTTTATTTTTAAATTAAATTAAAAAAAAAAAAAAAAAACCATGACAAAAAATTAACTATAAATAGGAAGAAATAGAAATAATGGAGTGTCGATTAAGANAAAAAAAAAAAAAAAAACCATGACAAAAAATTAACTATAAATAAAAATTCACATTCGTACTCTGTTTATCTATTTATAAAATATTTGATATATAAGATTGTAAAAAAAAAAAAAAAAACATTTTTCTTACATCGTCATTTCATATTGTAATATATAGGTATCCTTTCGTTTTTTTTTTTTCTTTTTTGGTCCAGCTCCCTTCCCTTTTTTCATCGTCTAGGGAGAGCAGATTTTTACGATCTCGCTGTCTACGTGTCTACTATTTTTCCAAGTCAAAGTTCTGCTAACAGACCGGCACGATGCCAGGACCAAACATCTTTTCATCGACGAACAATGCCAGAGGTTTTCTTCATTCAACAACGAACCGTTAACTCGTAGTAAATAGATAGAACAAGCCCCAGCATCGGACAAGGGGCGCGTCTCTTGTTGTCGCACCATGAACCGGGAGGATCTCTATTTCTCTAAAAGAAGGATAGTTTACATTCATAGAAATTGATCTTTTCACGGATAACTTCATGCAGAGTTAACAATTTAAAACTTGCTTTATTCGTTCGAGAAAATACATTTCGATCTAACTAAAGAGAGCTACGAAAAGAACATCCACATTATTTAAGAGAAACCATCCATCTTGTCGAATCGAAATGATTTTCAAGTAGGACAAAGAACTCATCGATTCTTACTTTTTTTTTCTCCCAAGCTTTCTAACATACTCTCTTAAATGGATGAAAAGATCTTTATTTGGATTGGTAGCAACCTTGAAAATCAGATTTTCACGGAAAACTTCACACCATGTTTAACTAATCGAGTTTACAAAACATGATTATTTATCGGACTTAAATAAACATTTTCTTTTCTTTTCTTTTCTTTTTCAGTAGACAGAGAGCACGTGGAAGAAGAATACTTCAATTTATTGTTAAGTAAAATACTGAAAAGTCAAAGATGGCATTGGTAAAGGGTAAAGTGTCACTAGCGATATGTCGTTCAGAAATTATTCGAGACGAAACTCCGGTAAAGCGAGGGTTGCTTCTCGGAAGTCGATTCTGGTAAGTGGTAAGGAAAGACGGAAGGAGTAAGAAGAGGAATAAGAAGAAGAAGAAGAAGAAGAAGATGAAGAGAAAGAGG
>NW_015148982.1:1117554-1138964 GCF_001465965.1 Polistes dominula
GCGGTGGCGAGAACGCAAGCAAGAAGTGTAGTAATGCCTGCCGGCGGGCAGGCGGCAGACTATTACCACTGCATGAATATGAATGAGTCGCGTCCCGGGTAGAAGAGGAGGAGGAGGAGGAGGAGGAGGAGGAGGAGGATGGCTGCGGAAAACGGCCGCCAGTGAGCAAGAGGAGGAAAGGTAAGCTTTGCTGGAGCAGGGAAGGGCGCGTTTGATCGAGCGACTGAGCTCGACAGAACCCACGGAGGGAGAAAGAGAGAGAAAGAGACAGACAGAAACAGAAGGAGAAACGGAAGAATGGTTGAGCGAGAGTCGAGGGGAGGGACCGAGGAGGGAGAGTCGAAGGAAGCGCGAGAGTGAGAGAAGCGGCATTCAATTAGTCTCCTAGTAATTAGCCGGGAAATCTTCGGCTTTGTCGGCAAGATCCTCTTCTGACCGATACTCGAGACCCGCCCGATCCGCAAGAACAACCATCTACGTGAAAGGAGTTTGTGTGTGTGCCCACTTACGGGGTGTCATTTTTCAAATCCTACACTACTTTTCTCTATTCCATTTAATTTTTATTCTTATCGATTTAATCCTTACGGTGCATTGGGGACAAAATGTCGATCTATAGATACACATCTTTTATCTACATTTTATTGTCTGCAGTTGGTAGTCTTTGTTCTAGTGGTAAGGTAATGGAACACCCGGTATGCGTGAATATGCAGTTGCCGTCCGCGGCTTGCGTCTCGCGCACACGCGCGTATTCGCACCAATGAGGAGGCTGCACAACTCGCGTTACGCTTTCTCGCCAGCGTGGACCCGGTCGAAGGGTCCATTTACGCACGAGAGAGAGAGAGAGAGAGAGAAAGAGAGTGAGAGGAGGAGGGAAAGGGAGAATGAGCGGGAGAGGGAGAAAGAGAGAGAGATGCTCTCGCACTTTTTATGCGGAATTCGAACTCGAGACTGCCATGGAATTAGTCGTGCACCCGTGTATTACGCTCGTAAATTGATTTCCGCGGAGCGAAAGGTGAGGAGGCGTCCCTCAAAGCTCCGCACGCGTTTTCTCTCTTTCTCTCCCTCTTTCTCTCTTCTCTTCTCTTCTCTTTTACACGGCGACCATCTTGAGTCATGACGTCAGCAGCAAGAAGAACGACCAAGAGAGTAAGAATTTTTATTGCAACGAGAGAAGAAAAAAAGACGAAGACTATTCTTTCAACTCTTATCGTATTTTGCCGATATTTTATGTTCCTACGGATGGTATAGCAAACGAACAGCCCTGTTCTTTTTATTTTTCACAACTCGATGAATTTCCCTTCGATCGAACTGAGGTGAGACGAGATATAAGGTAGTTGAAAATAGTTTATCCAAAAGAATAATAGGAGATAAATCATAGACAGGGAATTGGCTTTAATCGTAGATAAGTCAAATAGTTGCCGGTTGTTATCCCTGAAATTCTTGTACGTATCGGTAAACAATTGCGAAGGGTGGGCTACGTCAAAACGAGGAATAAAATAGTCATTAACGTCGTCCCTATTGTTACGAACACGAAGAGTAATAGGAAAGGAGAGAAAACTTGCATGGAAGCGTTGATGCAATGAGGACAGATGAACCATAGAATGCGAGAACGAGAGAGAAAGGGAGAACAAAATCCAAGGGTGGTCTTCCCTCAACTATGGGTGGGATCTCCAATCTCATGTATCACGACAAACCTAAATAGGTAGCACGCAGGCACCCACACGCGCGCTGCCCTCTTTCGTACCCTACATGTTAGGAACGTATTCGACAAGCTCGCTACACAAACTCCTCCAAGGGCTCGCCACCCCCGAGTTCTTCAGTGTATATCGTGCTGCCACTAAATCACCGCTAAGGGCTGCTAAACAGGAGTACCTACTCCCTTGACCGCCTTTCCCCTACTTTTTCTCCGTGTCCTTTGAATAGTCAAGGCGTGTCTACGGGAATCTGTATGATGCGCGCGCGTGTGGTCCCTACGACCTTTTTACAAAAAGGCTCAATGTCCATTTTAAGATCGTTTCTTTCCATTCAAAACGACGATCTCGATCAGAATGAAGTGCTCTCCTATCTATTTTTAACCTAGATACGAATATCCCAATTATGTCAAGGAAACATTTTCAGAGAAAACATGTGATCGGGTAGAAATTAAATTAGAAAACAGTCGAAATTGTAAAATTATTCAAGCTAAGGGTTAAACAACTCTTAGATTCTTGTATGGATTTTATCGAAATCGTGGGAAAGACAAAGTTCCCAAATTTATCGGATATAAATGGAAATAGAAGAAAAGTGTGGTCGAAATTAGGCGAAAAGCATTTCGGTAAATCGGATACCGTATTCGCGTTAACGAGCGAAACGCTCTACAGATGCGTGATAATTTACAATGATTATCGTCGTCGAGTAACGTTGTCGTTAGTCAGGCCAGGCAGGCAGGCAGGCAGGCGGGCAGGCAAGCGGTACGTCGAGAGAAAGGTGGAGAGGAACTCGAGGGGTGTTCAGGGGTGGATACGCGCTGCTTTGAGTTTCCCATGGCTTTGGATTACGGCAGCCGCATGCCCGGCCAATCGAACGAAGTTTCCCGATTTGTGTGGAACCTGATACCCATGCGAAGGGTCGTGAAATCAAGATATATCGTGCGCGCAACTCGTAGAGAAGGGTCGCGACTTTACCCACCCCCAATGAGTCCTGGGATTCGATCTATCTCTCTCTCTCTCTCTCTCTCTCTCTCTCTCTTTCTCCCTACCTCGTTTTCCTTCTCTTTCTTTCTTTTCCAACAACCGCGATATATCGACTCGCCGATTTTCGGGGTATTAACGAGAATCGATCTATAGAAAGGTAGGATGTACCTACGTATATATTTTCCGCGCAACTCCGCCTGCTCCTTTCTGTATTTATTGTCCCAGAATCAACAAGTTTGGACTATCGTAAAACTTTGAGCTCGTTTGGTTGTTCGAAAATCATGACTCGGAAGGATTCCTTTTAAATCGTGGCAAAGAGCATGACTTGGAATAAAATTAAGCAAAAGCTGGACGTCGTAAATCTTTTATCGTTTTCATCTCGAATATTCCATTGATCGATCAGAACGAGTGTAATAACAAATCGAAAAGGAAAGAGAAAAGTTCGCGGCAGATGTAATCTATAAGGGATGGCAAAGTTTTAACTTTGAAAACGAGCATCAAATCTAAACTCACTGAGGCTAGATATCGTCGAGTTTGTCCAGGGTGCTTTGCCAATGTATTACCGTTCTTTCCAAAGCAACGCGAACACCAACACCAATAACACCAGAGGTACCGGCACGAAGCTTCGCTATCGTGCGGCTATCACCCTCGGTGTTCGAGCGAAGCTAATAAATATCGGCAGGATACACTTGTGCCCTGTTCCATCTCTCTCTCTCTCTGTTTCTCTCTCTTCATCCATCTTTATCCTTCTCTGTCTCTCTCACTCTCTCTCTTTCTCTCTGTGTTGCTCTGTAGCAGTAGCTGGCTCTTCTTTCGCTGGTGCCACGTGCGTCCTATCCCATCGCAGATGACACCGTTTTTATTGGCAGTGATGCCGGCTCGTGTTTAGGGGCAATCATGGGCCAACGAAGCGACCACCGAGCAGCCCTCGGTCATCCTCGATCACCCTCTACCCCTCGGGGCCATTCGACCTTTCGAGATATTGCGAGACTTTCCCGAGGTCCGGCCAATCCGTTTAAATTCGACGAGCCTCGTGCTTCCAACTTTGCCATCATGCTTTCGCACGGAGATTGAATTTTTCTTCGTGTCATCCAACTAGAATATAAAAAGAAAATCAATTTTGTTGTGGATCACCTCGAGATAAACTTTGTGTACTGAAAGAAAATTGAAAGAGTTCAACGACAAGACGGGGTCGCCCTCATTAATGGATGCACCGTTGGCCAATTAACACGCGATTATATCTGTTTGTATCTAACAAAGCTTATTATAATAAGAAGAAAGCGCGATGTTTATAATTTTTTAACGTACAATTTCTTTTCGCGATAAAATCAAATTCTATTCCAACATTATATTTACTATGACCTATGCGTTTAAAAGAAAAACTTATATTAAGAAATTAGATAGATATCTACCATGTGTAGTTACTACTATGATCGCCCATAATCTAAACAGAAATGAATTAAATTCCCCGACAAACATGAAATTCTTTTGCCAGAAAATAGGTATTATGTTACTTTTACCATTACATTGAATTAAAAGTATATTCAAGTTAATAGGCTCATTATAAATATATTTTCTACCGTTTCGATTTTCATGTTGTAAGGACTACTGCCTCATATCGTTACATGGCTAGATCGTAGGCGGATAATTACAATGTACTCACACTTAATATTATGCAAGATCGCAACACGTTGTTGTAATATTAATTTCAAATTTGCCGTCGACGGCGGCGGTCGGCTCGGAAAGTTTTCGAGCCGTGACACAGTAACGATGCAGCAAAACACGGATCGTGTTCGCACGTAATTTCTGCTAGAACTTCCGTTCCGTTAAGTAATTAGCTAACCCCGTCCTTCCCAAAGACCACAGCAATTAAGTCGATCCTTACAAAAACCAAGATGAACGAAATGCGATTTTTCCTATTTTGAGTTGACGCATTTTCCAAAAAGCGAAATACGCTCTAGCCCCGAGGGATGAGAACGAGCACCGGAAACCGACTATTACGAAGGTATAAGTGGTACGATTTTGCAGAAGAATACGTTTCATTGTATTCAATGGGTCGTTCCCTCCTACCGCGAGCTTACCGGACACACTTCCTACCATCTACCTACAGAGGTATAAAGGTAGATAGACATTCTTGTCGCCTGTTTCCCCTTGACGGAGCGACAGTCTTATTATTTCGGCCGTTAAGAAAATAAACAGAAGGCAGGAAAACACGCGAGCGGAGGGCTACCGCCTTCGCGCGCGGTCACCGTTGGAAATTATAGGCGACCCGGCCAAATGGCTTGAAAAATGCTCAACCACAAATCAAGGTATAAGAGAGAGAGAGAGAGAGAGAGAGAGAAAGAGAATGAGATCTTTTACCCAACCCCTCTTTTTCTCTCGGTCACGGCGTGGGAGCCATCTGTCGGTTCGTTCGTCGTGGCTTCCACGTCTTCGTTCCTACGTTTTTTTTCTCTCTCTCTCTTTTTCCTCCGTGTTCTTTTTATTTTAAAAGGGCGGTTTTAAAGTCGCCGCCAGAGGCGCTACTTTCTCCCATTTACTTACTCGAACCCCTAATTATCTACCCCGTTGCTCCGTTCCTTCTCCTGTTCGTTCTCAAGGATGGGAAGAGGGCGAGAAAAAGTCGAATAGGCCGAGCTTTTTTTCGTTAATGTTCTCTTCTTTGCTGTCGTTCACCATCGAATCCATTCTTATCTATTCTTTTATTCAGAAGCGGAAAAATCATTAATTGAGAAAATAAGCATTAAGAAATTGCGGTATCTTTTCATTTGGATAGAAAGTGTGGGTAGTTTGGCATTTGCAGTGGTCTTTGATCGTCGTACCATGCCTTTCCTCGCGTCTTGTACGTCGTAGACGGCGCGTTTGATCTTTTCCTGTCCGTCGATTCGTGGGATATAAATATCGAGAAAGGAAACGATAATATCTCCTTCATGAGACCTCTCCTGAGATCGTCGTTGGATCGAAAGTAGCCTTCGTGAGTTCGAATTGCAAGGAGAAATACTGCTTAGACAATGGCTTCGATTATTTTGCCGACGAATCGTCCTATCTTCTCTCATGATCGTTGTCGTTCGTAAGTGGTTGGTAAGGGAAAGAGGGGAGGGGGTGGAGGGAAAGAGAGGAAAGAGGTTTGGGAAGAAGGGGGAGGAAGAGAAAAGTTATTCGCGTCCTCGTCCACGCACGCGAAATCGTTACGTGCTAATTAACGTTTAGACATGGTACGCCGCGCGTCGAAGCTTCACTGCCTTCAATCAAGCTAATTACCTACGTAGGATCGTTTTGTTTCTATCGTTCCGTCCTCTTTTTCTCTTTCTTTTGCAAACGAGTATCGAAGCTTGAACCTAGACACGTCCTTCCCAGATTTTTTTTTTTTTTCACCATTTTTATGTACACGGCCGTTCTCCTAAAGTACCCCTTAACGAAGAGAAAGAAGATCATTAATATTACAAAAGAACGTTCGAGTCGAGCAAAGTCACTGAAACTTTCCAAAGTTCCGCTCGTTAAAGGGGGCATCGTATAAGGGAGGAGGAATTGTCGGTTAAATATTTATTCGGCATCCCAATTACTACTTTGATATTAGAAAAATCGTAAGTCCTTGATGATAAGGATGCTTCTTCTTACGTTGATCTTTATATACTTAAATGATTTAGCAAATAATAAATCCTATTCTCGTGATAAGAAGGAAGCACGGTATAGAAGCTTACGTGTTGGTCGCGTCCGGTTGCCTCGGAGAATCGACGCTAGAACGTCCCTCATTAAGACTAAAAGCCCGACTATTTCGCGTGAATATTACGAGCGCGTAATCACGGATCTCTGCACGAGGCGTTCGTTAACAAACAATCTGAATCGATGTGGAAGAATAATTTTAGAACGAAACCTCTCTGATTCTACAACAGCGCCGGGAGTACAGTTACAAAATCGATCGGGAGTCGATCTTTGCCGCGATAATTTTGCATTTGGACCACCATTATCATTCGCTCGTAATCATTAACCCTGACAATCGGTTACGTCTCATTATCACTTTTAATTCGTAAGCGAATGTTCTTTTTCGTTTCGGTTCACGTAGATCATCTGGTGCACCAATGCAAAGTTCAAAATGCAAATTTGTCGAGATACCAAAAACATGCACAATTTTAAGTATTATTATATTGTATATCGATTTAAACGTTCGACCGCCAATAGCAGCCATCTGTTTGGCCGTTCTTCCAATTGGTCGACTTTTGTCTCGGTCTTCAACTCGGCAGCTGGTACTCACGAACCTTTTCCTGCCATAATCTTCGCCGCAATACGATTCTTTTGTCAGAAAAGAAATGAACAGAATTCAGTATCTACTATCTCTTTGGCGTGATTCGATAAAAGCATCGAAATCTAATCGAAGAATAGACACCCTAGGCGACAGCTCGAACAATTAGGTCCATCCTATCGCGATCCGTGACGAAAGTCAAGGGACTATTCCCCGCGACCTCCCCTAATCTTCTTCCTTCTCTCTATCCATCTTGCGCGTCTAGGGCATCTAACACGATGGTTTAGCTACGATCGGGTCGTTCGTTTCGTCCTCGTGCCACGACCTGACGCGTGCCGCCGTAACGCACCCCTTAATAATATTAAAACCTTTAACGCGCGACTAGTTGTCTCCCTTTTTCAAGACGTCAATTAAATAACTAATTCTTGATATACCTAATGGTAAACGCGAATGCGAATAATTTTATTAACAAGGAGAAAAGGTACATGTATTGTATGTAAAACGGAACACATTCTAATCTAAAACAAAAAATGCCTTCAATTCAACAACGTTCTCTTTCCGAGCTTTTCGAATTTTCTCACATTGGAATCTCCCCTTGGAATAAACTTTTGCGCCTCTTATGTTGAAGTAATCCTAAGTCATTGGTAAGATCGGTGCATCCCTCTCGCTAGTATTCGTTACATCCATAGATCGAAATTACACTCTTTCACGCTCGTTGCATCCCAAAACTACAAATCTTCCCCTTGGAGAATTTTTGGGGGTCAGATCGACTGAAGAAGGAATATATATATAGATAGATAGATATAAAAGAGAGAGAGAGAGAGATAAAGCGGACGCGTGTCTCGCTCGCGGGACAAATTGTTTGGGCCGAGTCAGTTAGTCGTGCCACAATGGAGTGGCACTTGGCACAAGGAGAGAGCTCACCGAGTCTGCCACCGCCTCCCTCGTTACATTACATTACATTTATCTCTCATCCGAAAGCTTTTATCCCTCCGTTCTCCGTCCTCGTCCCGTCCTCGTTTTCGCTGGTAACCATGGAAACTCCGCTTGGTTTGCCACGTGGCTCGGGTGCCGACGCGCCACCCCCTTCTCTTCTCGCCGAGAAGATTCGTGTTTCCCGTGGGGGCGGAGGGTGCGCTCTCGGTGCTTTCATTCTGGAAGCCACGCGACAACAAATTCGCAACACCGACGATAGGGAGCTGCTGCTTTTATTACCGCTACATCTCTTCCACTTCGCTTACTAATTATAAGATTCTAATCGAAAGATCATATCGCTTCATGTTTTCCTAATATTATTAATGCCATTCCAATAAAAATTCTGACGATAAAGGTGAAAGGATACAAAAATCTTGTTAGCTATTTAGGAGTAAAATCCTATTTAGGGACAGAAAAGATCCTTCCTTGTTTAATCCTTTAACACATGTTAGTGTCGAAGCTGAAAAACCACTTGTCACAATCGAATAACGAAATCTGCCATTATTTTGACCTTAGGGTCGATTCTCTTGAAACCTCTTTTTCTTAGACTTTTTCTTTTTCCGTGAATAACGACGGCGGGAGTCTGTAATCCATGCGGCATTTAAATTGCTCGTGGCCATCGAAAAAAAGGAAAGAAAGATAATAAGAAAGAGGGAGGGAGAAAAAAACTCGAGCAGGTGCCTCGATTCGATCGCTTGTTCCCGCTCGGCATTTTATTGATCGATGTACCATAGACTAAGATTATGATTTCATTCAGAGCAAGAGAGCTCGCTCGTCCGTTCGATATTTTAATAAACTGTAAACGATTTAAACGCGACACGGTTAGATGTGGCAAACGTTTAAACATCCCAAGACGGAATGACTTATGTTATCGTCCTTTAACTAAATTACGAGCTCTTCGGCAAGGTAATCTCGTGATAGTAATTGGAATTGAGAGTCGTGCGGGTTATCGCGTCGATTTTTGTTGAGCCGAAAACGAGCTCGAGTCGTTGCTCGCTTTATGGATAGACACGTCAAGCGAAAAGCAGGTGCAACTCGGCAAGGTTTTCGGTATTTCGCCGGCACCCGCCTTTAATGACCGCAATTATAGTTCACTTAGGGGTGATCTCTGAGTCGATGATCGTCAGGGACGAGTACGAATTAGGCGCTTGAGTCGAAAGGACACACCGAACGATCTTCGTCGTTAGCATGCTTCCTGAACGCAATTTGACGATCATTTTCACATTGCCATTTGGTGCACCTTTCTCTCTTTGGTGCACTCCTATCCGCTTCCCTTCTCTCTATATATCTCTTAATGTCTTCATAAAGCCCACACGATTTCAAACTCCTTCTTGTCCCGTAGTCTTTCCTTTTTTGTTCCTTGAAACGCGTGGACGATGATACATTAAAAGGAGATCGTTAAAATTATCACGATATTATTAAGCCTCTGGTCTCTCGGCTCTTTAGATGTTGGAAAGCCTCGTCGTTACTCTCCTAGCACAAGAACACCATTCTGGAAACATTAATTCCTTTACTCTGTTGTGGGTAGTATAGCTGACACACCACGAAACCAGTCAGTTCGCAACCTCCCTTTATCCGTTTTGGTCGCTAACTCCTCTCTCTCTCTCTCTCTCTCTCTCTCTATCTCTGGAGCCTAAACTCGACCACGAACATTTCCGTGAAAGATTTTGTTCGGGATATCGGGAGATTCACAAGTATAGACACGTTCCGCGGTTTTACAGCTTGGCTGGTTCATTTACAAAGTACCTTTCAGATTCTTATCCGAGAAACGATAAAAGCTCAAGTATCATTAGTCAGAAAGGGCCAAGTTTATTGGCCCGTACAGGTAAGGACCATTTGGATTCCAAACACTTGTAGATGCGGTAAGCGATTGTGTCAGGTAGGCCGATAAGTCGACTAATTATCGGGATGTCCGTGCTTCCTCGAGCTGGAGCAACGGCAGCAACAACTTTGGAATTTCACTGGATACGATCAACCGGTATTCTCGATTTATTAACTGCTAGAGAGAATCCTTTTCTTTTCCTCCTCTTTTTGTCCACGTCTTCATCTCTCTCTCTCTCTCTCTCGTTCACTCCCTTTCTCTACCTTTCCGAAGGATTAACCAGCAACATCTTGGAACCAGTTGTTAGATCCACGAGCGATAAGAATCGATCCGTCCTGATCCGACAAACTTGTCGCAGTTCACACCTTTCAACGCCTCTTTCAATCCGACCTAATTTTCCGATCGAATTTCAAAAACGATGTGCTCGGCACGCAACCACAGATATCTATCTATATCCTAAGCGTTTAATTTTCCCGTTTCCTAAAAAGGAATAAGCATTTTTTGAATCCTTCATTTATTGTTAGTCGTCAAAGGAAACAAAAAAATCTCATCAGCAGTTTACCTTTCTAAAGAAAAAGCCATTTCATGTGTATCGATGGAACATGGAACGATTAATGCTCGTACTTGCACAGGATACGGATTGGATCGGTTTGCATCTATTTACATCGGTTCGTTGGGTGGACGTGGCTGTCGTGTTCCACTATCGGCTAGAATCAACGCGCATCACGCAACGCTAATTTGTCTTCGATTGCCCGGCTCGTTCTGGCCGTTTCTGGCGTGGGAGATTCCTCATTCTCTGTTTCTTCTTCATCGGAGCTATCTCTTTCTTCCGTTGGCATGTATCTTGTCATCCCTCTCTACTCTCTCAGTCCTTTTTTAGCGCAGTCTTAAACTTTCTACGGTTTGCTCGTCGACCTTCATCCTTTTTCATCTTCTTCTCCTTCTATTCTTTCTTTTCTTGCTCATCTTCATTCTCTCGTACACGGGCAAGAGATTGCAAACGGCGGGCAAACGAATATCGCGGGTCATCACCAAGTTCGCGTTTCGTAATGACCGCGTCATAAATAACGTTTGTTTCAATGTTAATCTGCGGCTCGGATCAAATCTAATAAAAGTACAGAGGCGACGCGGAGCAATGCCGATGGCGATTGCCTCTTCTCGTCTTCTCTCTCCGAACGAACGGAGGAGAAGCTTCTCCACGAAGCAAGAAGGAGAAAACCAGCCATAGTCGAGATGAGCGAAAGAAAGACGAAAGAAAGAAAGACGAAGGAGAGAAGGGCTCCTCGGCATTGTTCGCGGCCGCTCGCTCGTGACTCGTGACTCTTGCGACCCGGATGACCCCTAGCCTCAATTACCTCAGACACATCCGTCCGCTCACCCCTTTCCTCTCTTTATCCTTCTCCTCCTCCTTCTTAAACCCCCACTATTTCTTTTCTCGTACCTTCACCGTCCATCCGTGTCTCGTCTTCCTCTCCTTCACGAACACATGCATCCTTTTTCAGCAAAGCCTTCTCTCCTTCGATACTCCTTCGAGCGAGGCAAACCTTTCGAAGGGCCATCGTGATCGCAACAATCGCCGTGATACTAAAATAAGTTAGCTTTAGCTTCCTCCGCTTTTATCGTCTAGACTAGCCTCGACTTCGCGATCGCATTTTTAATCCTTTCTTCGCTTTCCCCAAGTCCTCCTTTAACTTGGGACAAGTTCGATGGAACGAAACGAAGGGTAGAAATGCAGAGAAGAGCATTGAAAATGCGCTTTCAACTTAATTATTACCAACAAGACGAGTCAGCCCACTCGATCGGAGTTTACCTACCAAATATGGATAGTTCTTGAACCTCTTCGAAGCATTTTGTCACCTGAAAATAGAACGCCGTGATTCGGCTCGACTTCGTGGTAAGATCCACGAAGAACGAGTCACACGATAGCGCACGACTTGAGACTGATTTTTAGCAACATAGCCTCTTTCTACGTCCGTTCGATCGCGTGGATTGTGAATTATCGGGTTCCTGTTAGTTGCGTGTCGAGTCTTTACACACACCCTTCTAGAACGAGTCTTCTCTTCACGACAGGACAATTGGCTTCGTTTCCTGATATAGTTTGCGCCTTTCCAAGTGTAACGAACGAAGGAGTCGTGTTCCGATCCGGTCTTCCGCGATAGCTTTCCTTACAAAATTTCATTGACAATCGACGAACCGTTTGCGCAATCAACATTTTTCTTGAATTTGCGAAATCGACCTGTCGTGGAGAGAGAGAGAGAGTGCTCTCAGTGCAAAGTCCTTTTAAAGAAGAATACAGCGAGCAGCGGTTCCCATAAAGCGTAGGCATCGGGACTCGGTCGACGCAATTTGGCAATTTCCTTCCTGCCAACACCGATTGGCGTCGATCGGTAAGCTTCGAGGCTCGATTTAAATCTTTCGAAAGATTCAGCGGTCAGTTGATTCGGTCACGCTTCTCGTCCGGTAACATCCCTCCCACCCTTCGAGCAACAAATACAGAGGTAGAAGCAGCAGCTCGGCATACTCACAGTTTATCCCTCGTACTCGTTCCATCCACCCGCATACTCGAGTCTATCAGGAATACACGTAGCTACATACACGTATATCGCGGAAAGGAGATAGTAGCCAGAAGCGGTAGAAAAGAGAAAGAGAGATAGAGACGCGGGGTGGAAGAGAAAGAGGAAAAGGGAGGGAAGTCGAGTTGCTCGCTTCATAGCCGGCACACAATGGGATCAATATCCCGCTGGGGGATAAACCCCATAATCCCCTGGCATTTGTAGGCCACCTGCAGTCGAGCGTTTCGTCACGGACTCGCCGCACGTTTTCCTCGGTGTCACCCAACCGTCTGGATCATTCCAAATATTTAGACAACGCGCTCGGTCCGCGACTCTCATTGTCCGCAGATCCTTGGAGATTCTCTACATTCAGCGCCAATTCCCTCGCCTTATTTTGTTCCTTTAAAAATCTACAACTACGGTTTCTTAGCCTTTCAAATCGATTCACTTCATATATACTTATGAATTTATATTATCCGAGCTCGATGTTGAGAGAAATGGGGTGGAGCTGTCTCTTTTGACTCGTTGTCGTCATTTCAAAGTCAAGGTCGAACAGATTTGTGGTAAACGAGGAACGACAGTTCGCCTTGTCAAGCTTTGATCGACGAGCTATTCTCTTGCGAGATGTTGGGGACAGGGCGGAGATGAGAAGAAACAAGGATCTCAATCGATCATAAGGCCCGCTCGAAAGATGAGACAGCTTCTCGAACGAGGGATTACGTGGACAGTCGAGGGTCAATGAGGTCCGACTCTCTTCTATCCTCGTAACGCATCTCCGAAGTATCACACCGCCCCGCGTAAACCACCATAACTTCTAACCTCTTCCTAAACAGCGAAAAAATTGGAGGGAGAGCCTAGCATTTCTACTGACAATGTCGACCGTACGATTCTTTTCAAGAAAGATACAAAGTATTTTCCCCTTCTTTTCTTCATACTGCGTCATGTCAAAAGTTACCACGTAACATTGAAAATTTGACGTTCTTTAATTCATCGCGAAAATGCTTTTAAACTTTCCAATACTTTTCTCTTTTTTTTTCTCATAGTCACGTTAAGTCCCTTTCTCGTTCTCATTCCTCTGGAGAACGGTGTTCTTTGTATGGAAGATTGAAAAAAAAAAATAACCATCGGGGAATATTTGGTCGGCAAAATGGCCACAAATCTTAAATGTGTCAAACATACGTAAATCACTCGGTAACCATACCCTTTTGTTCCTTTGATTGGGACTCTTACCTTCATGCGTCTCTCCTTCAAGTCATATTAATATATAAAAGTTTGAATTGTAATGGTATCGCATAAGGGTTTAGATATAGAGATGTAGAGAGTATTCTATTCGCCGTGTTTCATGGCAGCTTCGGAGCAGCCGTTAGAGAGTGCGTTCGCAAATTAATTCAATCAATTAATAGATGCTTAAAATGGGCACGGAGGACGGACCGGCGGCTGCGAGTATCGGCGAATAATTCGATGCATCCGCACGGGTGCCATCGTTCCGCGCCACGCAAAGCGTCGCCTGCGGTTCGGCGCCCTCCTGCTATATATATATATATATATACCTATATATTTATGTACCTAGGTAGCTACACACATGCGTATACGTAGAAATTCTGGTGCCTGCTGTCTACTGCCTGCTACCGCATTTCGAGACTCAATCGATACCAGTGCCATTGCCGGACCGCCATTTTATTTCACGACCAGAACTCCCCCTTTCGCTCCATCCCTCTTTTTCCCTTTTCCTCGGAGGATGGATACTACAGCGACCAAATAAGCTCTTACTCGATGATTCGCAAAATATCGATTAATTGGATCACCTAAATGGATCCGAAACTCCAACGAAATTCTGTTTAGCGTATAGTGTTTTTCCTTTCTCTTGATTTTTTTTTTCGTAAGCTTGATAAACGATCGATAGGACGCGCAGGATGGCCATTCGTTGATCGAGTCGTTATTAGAACCTTTGCTGTGTATCATGGACTAGCAGAAAAAGTGATGAAAAGAAAAAAGCAAAGAATGAGAGAGAGAGAGAGAGAGAGAGAGAGAGAGTTGGTAGGAGCGGGGAAAAAAAGGGCGAGGAAGAAAAAGGTGCCGGCGAGGGAGAAGGCAACCTGGACTGATTGTCAGAAGAGCGAGGAAAGGGAAAGAAAGGAGCGAAGCCGTTAATGTTTTGTGTATTCGAATAAAGAGCCGCGATGGTTGCGTTCGCACGCAAGCAGCCGTACGCTCGGCCGACTAATGGCTTTATAATGCCTTCATTTCGTATTAAAAGGCTCGAGCTTCCAACTCGCGTCGTCCGCGTCAAGAAGTCCTATCGCGAGAATAAGAGAAAAATTTTTGACTCGTGCAACGATTTCGCGAAATTCGAGATCGCGTATATATTCGAGAATGAAAAAAGATCGCGCTTCTCTCGTTTAGTTGTTCCTTTTGAAACATGTAAAAATAACCATGCGCGGGAGCTCTCAACGTAGCTTTACGGCGATTGTCTGAGAGCTGTGCGCTCTTACTCTCACCGCCCCTTGCTTCGATATTTATGCCGACTTTTATGTTAATTCTTTTCATTGTAATGCCCTCCCTGCCATTTTCCTCTGCCGCCCAATGCCGAATGAATGCCATTGGTCTTTCGCGTCAAACGCGAGTAATTTACGGCAAAAGGATCGACTGCTACCAGACTGGAGAAACAGCCGTTTCTCTTTCCACGCGTTCTCCTCTATACCTTTCGAATCCCAACTAAAGAAGAAGTGCTTCTTTCCACCCCCCCCCTCTCCTCCCCGTTCTTATTCGCATAAGAAAAATATTGATTTACGATTATTTTCCAAGAGCCACCCTTATTACCCGATATAATTAGATTGAAGTGCAAGGAGAGTAGAGTACTCTCCCCTCTTTTTACCTACCCAATTATGCGGTCGATTCGAGGATCGCGTGATGATTCCGTTAAACGCGCGCTATCTCTGCACCTTGGGTTAACCAAACCGATCCGCCAACATTTGCTTAAATGCACTCATGCCAGAGTAAGGCAAATCACTGTGTACGCAAGATAATGGCTTCTTACCCGAAAGGTTTACCAACGGACATTGGCCTACGTTCCAGCTTGCAATCCGACTTTACCGTCAAATTGCTCCGATATCTAACCAACAAGTATTGCTCGAAAGAAGAAATACCAATTCTCTTTAGATTAGCATTCAATTTAGTTTGTTAAAGTGCTAATCAATTGCCACTTGCGCCCGGTACAAGAATTTATTAGAATTTATTTACAAGGATGCAGCTTGCACAGCAATGGATATGCATTTTTTTTTTTTTCACAACACAAGCATTAACGATATCAACACTCTACGTTAGTAATAATCGTCGGAACGACGGTGGAAAATTCTCAAAACGACGTTCTTGCGTACGCCTCTCTCTCTCTCTCTCTCTCTCTCTCTCTCTCTCTCACTTTCTTACCACTTATCGTTAAATAGTACACGAATCACCTATCGTCATCGAATGAACGACAATCTTTTGTACTCTTAAATAGAAGCGCTTTTCTTTATTTTATTTCTTTTTTTCATTTTCTGTAACCAATTATTATAAGCGTATCACGAGATCCGAAATATTTAAAAATTTTTTTCCACGCGCAGTATACGGAACCGAAACATAAATAACAATAACGATAAATTGTGAGATGAAATATACAGCTTATTTTACAGGAATGGAGAGCAATAATACTGACAGGTCGCAAATAATCGTACCTACGTTACGCGATAATAGCGATGTAGATCATAACACAGGTTGTGGTAGTAGGTGTATAATTTTGTACACGTACAATTTGCGACCTAAGAGTATTATAACATACCTATGATACAGCTATACTCTTTTATAGCTATTCATATGTACATTTTTATATATATATGTATAAGTATACGTGTGTGTGTTTGACTTTATATATACATGTGTTTCGCATATATGCGGATGTCGCCATACGACGCATCCTTTGTGAATATACCTACGCATTATTTTGGCTTATATCGTTATTTTAAAATTATAAGGAATACATATTTACAACATAACCAAATTTTTTCGTTCATGATTAATACGATATAGTCGTTTTCCCGTCCTCTCATGTTTTCTTTTTTTTTTCTCACTTTTACAAATCGCTTTTTACATCGAGTCGAAGAAAGATCAAATTATGAATAAAATTCATCGATGGACGAGGAGGAGGAGGAGGAGGGAAGGGGGAAGAGGGGAAGGGGGAAGAGGGGAAGGGGGAAGGGGTGGAGGGCATTCCTGTGTCGAGTGCGTTTGAAACAACTTGCTATTTATATCCGTCAAACGAAACGATAAAGATAGTAAGGTTCTTTCAAAAGAGAAGACCACCTTTCCTTTCAGCGTTTCGTCGTTAGAAAAGATAAAGGCGTTTCAGCGGTGACCGAGGAGATCGATGATATGAAAAAGGTTGATACGTAGACAGAAACGTAAAGTAAAAAGTCGACGCGTGAGAGAAACAGAAAACGACTAGTCATTCGACGAGAATCAAGAAAGAAATCCTCCACGGTTGCCAGCATTCTTAGAATAGGTCATGGGTCGCGCAAGAAGACTTCATTCTCTCTTTCTCTTTCTTTTTCTCTCTCTTTCTTTCTCTCTTCCTGCTCTTTCATTCAACAAGCTCAGAGTCGCACATTTTGCTGGCCCCAATGGGACCTTTGCCACCACAATTACCATTCGTCGTTCGGCATTCGCTCTTGCCTCGAATCGGACGTTCATCGTCTTCCAAATTTGACGAGCTTTCACGGCACACGAGCGATTGTTCGTACAACTACGTTAACACGCACTTTTCAATTTTCTTCCTTCCTTCCTTCCTTCCTTCGCACCTGCATCGTCGTCTCGTTCAAAAACGAACGAGGAGAATAAAACAAAATAGCCGCGCACCGGCACAACGCACAACGCATAAAGAAACGTTCGGATGCGAAGAACTTGACAAATTTACGCGACGCAACGCGTAACAAAGTTTTCCGTGTTTCGGAAGAGGTTCCGACTACGAAGGAGAAAGATCCTGGGCCTCTCTGCTCAGACTGTCCGTCGGCGAGGGTGTGGCTCGTCTGGAGGGTGACGGGGAGGGCGAGGGCGCTGCAGACGTCGCCGATTTCGGTGTGCTTGCCGTGTGATAAGGCGAGAATCGATGATGCGCCAGCGCCAAGGCCGACGGATAAAGAGGTCTTGGTGCAGCTGGACCACCGACCACCGAACCCTGCTGAGAACTCGAGGCTGCCAGTTGCTGCTGTTGATGGTGATGAGCGGCCGCGAACAACGTCGGACCTATCGATGACGCCCACCACAGGTGCCCAAGCTGTTGTTGTTGCTGTTGTTGCTGCTGCTGTTGCTGTTGGTGATGCTGCTGTTGTTGCTGTTGCTGCTGTTGCTGCTGTTGATGATGGTGACTCGTTCCAGCGGTAGCAGCGGCCGAAGTAGCAGTTGTACCGGGATACACCAGAGAGGGACTCACCAGTTGAGCGTAAGGACTGACTGCCACCGCTGCTGCAGCTCTGAGCAACATTTGCGAACGAGCGGCCCACAAGGCCTTTTCTTCCAAACTGAGATTGCTAACGGCCCCGGCCTGTAATTGTTCCATCTCGAATGGCAATCGATGCGGAAACCTCAAGGATTGCTGCTCCGCCAACATTGACTCCATCGTTTCCCTGAAAGGGAAACTGCTCGATTATGCATATCATCTTCTAACGTGATTTACATTTTTCTTAATAATGAAAAAAAAGACGGATTAGTAAGCTCACCTCTCAAAATCGGTCAAACGCGAAGAATCTCGGAAACCTTTGGCAAAGGGATTGCTGTCGATCTTCAATTTGGTAATCTGAAAAAGAAGAAAATAGGAAAAGTCGCGATTTTCTGTCTAAGTCGAAGTTTGCTTCGGCAGATGGCAACGACGCGTGGAGGAAAACGGCCGGCTGTTCCTTAACGCTTCGTTTCGCCGATCGGAGAGTCAACGGTTCGTAAAATTAAAAGAAGGCGGCAAAACGATGTCCTCGATATAGCGGAAAGGGAGAATAGCGGGATTGTTCGCGATTCCATCCTTTGAGTATTTCCTTCTCCTTAGCGTCAAATGGATTCGATCGTTTGCTTGACGTAACGCTACGTAATGACCTAGGGAAGCACGCTTTCTGCTCGAAGAACAATCTTTTTGAAATCCGAGATTATAAATCGTAAGAACGAACGAATGAACGAACGAACGAACGAACGAACAAACGTGGAGAAGGGATGGGGAAAACATTTGGGTCGTACGATCAAATAACGCATTCTTCGATTCGTACGAGTTCACATAAATGGACTCTTTATACCAGAGTCGAGTATAGCTCTCAAGACTATGGAGAGCGAATCGAAAATTAGAAAAATGACCGCTCTCGAATTGTAATAGAAATGCGCTTTATTCGATTCGTGGATAAATGTTCGTCGGAGCCTCGACGACTACTCGACTACTCGACTACTCGACTACTCAACTACTCGATTACTCGACTAGTTTGGAACAAAGAGCTCCTCTATCCGCAGGAACCGCACTCCAATTTGGATACTCGTCATAGTAATATGAGAAAGTTTTTTCTAGGTGTTGGAACACAGATTGTCACGTTTGTAAAAGCCACTTTGGAGTCGAGCCGGAATTGGATGAAAAGAGACGAACACCCCTAACGGAAATTCATCCTAAGTCGTCTCGCCCTGGCAAGTTAGGAGTTTCGCGTTACCCAAAGGGCCACCCACGTCGTGGCTAGGATGCTATGACGTTCGTACGACCATAGCACGGATATACAGGTGGCCTTGGTCACTCCGTTTCTTTTCTTTAACTAAAGCTTTTCATTCTCGTTTTCCTTTTCTGCTATCATCTCAAAAAGATCTATCTTCCTTTAAAATCTATTCTCTGGTTAACAAACAAACTCGCTATACATTTTCCGTTTATTCAAGCACGAATAGAAGATGTCATTTTCCGCATTATCCCAAGGTGTCAACATCTTTTAAAAATGATTTTTATTATTCAAAAGAAACGTTTTACCGGTTTTTAATGCTAACATTATTCAACAGTGACCTACATTCGAAGAATGTTAAAATGGCCATTAAAGAAATATTATTAAATAGATAGTGAAAAATGCATAAATAAAAAAAAAAAAAAATTTTCGAAGATCCATTTGACTTTTGTCAAGGCGTCGAAACATGGGACAGCTTGTTCTTCCGGAATTGCGTCTACGACTACTCGGCCGTCCCCTTTTATGTTTTCTTCTTATCCGACACGTTCCTTCTGTCCTCCGCCGACCTTCCGGCAGAAAGAGAAAGATAGGGAGCTCTTGTTTTCGAAGGTCGCGGACGAACGAGTTTATTTGTTTGGTAAAAAGAGACTGACGGCTGTTCGAATCAACAAAAGATAGAGAGAGAAAGAGAGAGAGAGCGAGAGAGAGAGACCCTCTCGTGGCAGCTCTTGCAAAGTAGGAAAAAAGGAAGAAGAAAGAGACAAGGGAGTGAAGTGGGTGGTCCAATTACCCTACGGTTTCGCGCTCACGAGAAGCACGTGCAACCGGTAATAAGACTCTTTCCTTCAAAGCTAAGACTAAGCCGAACTAAGCTCGAAGTGGCTCGGTTTTAGTTACGATCCCGCTGACATCATTAGCCAAACATCTGGCTCGGCACCACCGTCGACGTCGTCGCTTCCACCTCCATCTAGTATTATACCATGTCTCCTCCATTTCTTTCTTTTCTCCTCTCATATGCCTCTTCGCGCTCATTCATTTCTTACAGGCCTACTCCCCTGCCCTTCTTTCAAACTCTCTCTCTCTCTCTCTCTCTCTCTCTCTCTATCTATTTTCTTCTCTCGTCAATTCTTTAACTTCCTTCAGACTTTACGATCTGAAAAGAAACGATTTTCGAGCAGATCAGGTCTTTGATATTTTCTTCTCTCGTCGTTTCATTCTGCCGACGCGATCCTATGATAAAGAGTTCCTTCTTGATCTCATTGATATTTCATTCGATAAAAAGATTAAACTTGGATCTTAGAGAGATCATCGGCACTGGTTGAAAAATCTTTGAATCCGTGTAACCGTAGGGATGGATGGTCCTTACGTAAGGTGTAATCCCGATGGCAAGGATTGGGCTCAAAGGACAGGTAGCCAATTAAGTCCAGCTGCAGAGCGTCGATGAAAATTGAGAGAGAATTTGCGAACACGATGGGCGTTGCTACCTTTCGAATTTGCTCACGGCGACGAGAACTTCGAAAACGACGGTAAAGAAAACTTCGAAATCGTGAAGTACACTTTGCGTGCAAGAAACGTAACAACCAGGAAGTATACCACCAAACTACCACTCGTCTTCTTCCTTTCTGTCCAAAAGGGAAAGAGGATCGTTTATCGATCAGGAAAGAGCACGTCTCACGCGAAGATCGAAAGTATACGACCTTTGTTCTTTACGTTTATCTATCGAAGCTTCCTTCTATTTATCTCTCGTCGTTGGTCTGACGAAACAGCGAGGAAAATTCAAATTTGCCGCATCGAGTGCGCGCTACTTCGCAAAATGAAGCCGTAGGTAATTGACAGAGACGCTTTCACACCCGGGCCTGCCTCTAATAATAGATTTAATAGAGACACGCTCATTGAGGAAGGGGTCGCGCTTCGCCTGCGAGTACCACCACACTGTTTAGTGCCGCTTATGCGCCTCCGCCACGCTCTCCCTCTCTCTCTCTCTCTCTCTCTCTCTCTATCTTTGACTAACTCGCTTTTCTTTATTTGCTAGCCAACAACCCTTGCTACCGACTAATTTAAATTTCGCGCCCGTTTTCACTCGATCAAAGCACATCAATCCATCGTCGTTTGTACGAAAGATAAACAGCAACGAATGCGAACATTTTTTCAAGAAAATACTCAAGGTAGTCGCTGACGAGTTCATTCTTGTTTCTCGTTATTCTTCTTCCAGAGTATCGTCCTCTGGAACGGCAAGATAGAAAGAAGAGAAAGAGAGAGAGAGAGAGAGAGAGAGAGAGAGAGAAAGAGGGGAGGGAAAAGAGCATTGGAAGAATGGCCGTCGGCTCGCGCGAACACCGTGTGTGGCTTCGAGAGAACTACCTCCTCCTCCTTCTTCTTCTTCTTCATCCTCATCTTCTTCTTCATCTTCCTCTTCTTCCTCGTCTTCCGTCCTTTCTCCCA
>NW_015148982.1:1139154-1166319 GCF_001465965.1 Polistes dominula
CGCAAATTCGATGCGCTAACCGCCCTATGATTTTTCTCTCCTCTCTTATTTCTTCTTCGTTTCTCAGTGGCAAGTGTCTAAATTACTGTCCAACGTATATGACGATTGGTTTCGAATTTAGAAGGGATACTTACGGTTCTTGAACCCATCAAGGAAATGAATTCTTTGGCGAATTTGCATTCCCTCTTTCTTCGAATTGACTTGATAGATTCTCCTCTCTCAATCGTTTCTTCCATCGAGCGATTAATCGAAACCGATCTTTTCTTCGAGAAGGGTCAAGACGCACGGACGTAGGTAGGTACCTACATACTAATTACACGTTCGCTTTTCCACTCTTCTCAACTCGATATGTGCGCTCGTACGGCGATTCGATGATAGAACGATTACCATACCTCGCTTCGAGCGAATATCCGCGTCTTGAAAAAAAAATTATCTAGCAAGGATATTTTTATTCTTAGACTTTTTTCTTCATGACTTTTTTTCTGTTGATTTTTAAAAAAACTTTGAACGCGTGCCATCGAACACGTCAGATCTTTTGGAGGATCTTCCGGGTTGAGATGTTCGTAGGATAGCAAGGCTCACACTCGTATGTGCCAAAGAAAAAGAGAAGCTATCTCTCACGCGAAGAAGACGGGCCAAACGATTAGCCGAAAGTTACGAAGCCCGTTCTTCTTTGAAGTTCCAAGTGGTCTCGAAAAAAGGCGTGCCTTCGGCGTTTATCGACTGTCGTCCCGCCGTCTCCTTGCTTTCTGGCTCGCTCCATAGGAATCATCAGCTCGAATTTACGCATCCCTCTGGTCTCTCTCTTTCTCTTTCTCTTTCTCTCACTCCGTTCACTCTTCTTCTTCTTCTCCCTCTCTTTCGTTATCTATCCTTTTCGCTTTGGCATTCTTCCAACACGTTTACACTTGGTCGAATGCAAACGTAAACATCAAACAGTAACAATGTTTTCGCCAACTAATGCTTTTGAAAGAAATTCTACAAGCAAGATAGCACATGTATAATCGCGATCGTTGACGATGAACGAGGTTGACGAGGAGACAGAGAGGAAGAGAGAGAGAGAGAGAGAGTCGACATTGCAACGACAGTGGGCAAGGGCGATAAGAAGGTGGAAGAAAGCTTGGAGAAGATCAGAAGCGTGAAGGAGACGGAGAATAAAGAGAGAAGCAAAGCAGTTAGCTTATGAATTATGATGTGGTGCGAGCGAGAAAGACGGATCGGTACGGTCGTGGAGGTCGTTATGCGCCCGAAAGAGAGAGAGAGAGAGAGAAAAATAGGCTATAAGAGGAAGGAAAGAAAATGTAAAAAACGTGCATGCGACGATGTGTGACTCGCACGACGAAATGAGAGACGGAAAGAGGAAAAAAGAGTAGCTGTTGCGACTAAACGAGCTTACGAACCCACAACGACGATGACGATTAGGAAAAAGAGCCCTCAATGAGGAGGAGAGACGAAGAAACGTTGGGAGACCGACGAGGATATGAACCGCGACGAATGGATTTTTCGACAACCTTCCAGAAGCGGATGGAACGACGGAGACCTAATCGCGATGCTTAGATCCTCTCAGCTTTACTCCATATGGAGATGAAATTGTAAGTCGTATCGTTATCTTCGATTTGGACAAATTTCAAAGTATACACGAAACAAAGAGATTTTTCTATCATCTTTTAAAAAGATTGTGAATATGAGCCAAGATGAATGACACGAGTCAAACACCGTCAAATTATCTCGTGGAAACGAAGAAAGTATCTCTCTCGGTTAAATGGGCAGGAAAGAAATTTCAACGCTTCCAACACACATTCCATCTCTCCTCTCGTTTTCTCTTTTTTGCGACCACCGTAGTTGCACTCGTCTCCTTCTTCGCGTTTCACCTTCGTCCTTAACCTTTCTATTTTCATGCGAGCTCGCGCATTTGTTGAAAAGTCTGGACAACGGCGAGCCTCAATCGATGTTAAAAGAAAGGAAGAAGAAGAAGAAGAAACGGAGAAGGGAAGCCGCAAGAACGATAATGACGAGAGAACGCAGAAAGTGGAGGCTTACAAAGAAAGAAAGAGGATGAATGGTAGAGAGGAAGAGAGAAGTCGGCCTGAGGTAATTGCCAAGGCATCTCTTCGCACCTCATCATCATCATCAACAACTACGTCGTCGTCGTCGTCGTCGTCGTGGTCGTCGTCGTCCTCCACCTCCTCCTTCTCGTCGTCGTCGTCGTCGTCGTAGTCGTCATCGTCGACGTCGGGCAACCAAGAGATCTTTTGGACCACCCGTTAGTTTTCATCCTACCACGATCGCCAAATACGAGATGGGTCTAACCGAATTCTGATTCTCTTTCTTTCTCGGTGCGAGGGGAAAATAAAGAATAAAAAGCAGAAGCTAACGACGCACGCTCGACTGTCCGTTGAGACGATCCTTATGTATGCGCGATAAGTAGGGAGAGAACGCGTTAATTTCTCTTACATTAGAGAAAAGGATGGATCTATCTATCATCGAACTCGCACGTTTAGATTATTACACATGACCCAGACGATTTTCAGTCTTCTTTAATGGACTTTTAAATCGTCGAGCTATTAAACTGTCTTTAAAAGTACATAAACGCGTGCTGCCGCCGTTCCTTCCTTCTCGAAGGAATCGGATTCTTACTTTTCATGCACGCACACCTTATTCCTATTAATCTCGATCTTGTATATCTAAATATATTCTCGCGCATACGTCAAAGCAAACTTGCTCGAGGAATGAAAAAGAAAAAGTGGTTGTGTGACTCCAAGAGGAATCGACGCGATGATAGAAACACTGTCTCGATCTTTGGGAAATTCGTTAAAAGAAAAGACGAGTTGCTTTGGATTCCAAATGGGAAATAAAGAAAGAGGAATCGGATACCAAATTGGGCCTCACACAGAGAGCAGCGCCGCGACGCTCGCGGAATGCGAACGTCTCCGTAAAGCGAGGGCACTTCGGACCACACACGTGACGCACGTCGGGTTCTAAACGACAATCGTGAAATACGATAACTGCTTGCCGCCGTATACTTGCGCTCTCTGAATCCTGAATTGCTACGTACGTAACTCCAGGCACATAGGAACGTGTACGAGAAGGAGAGAGAAAGAGAGAGAGAGAGAGAGAGAGAGACGAAGAAAGATCGTTACGGGTTTGCCTACAGTACCGATTTTTGCCTCGTTCTTTCGCCGATTTGCCGACGTTAAATCCTTACAAATCTATTTTCATTCTCCTCGCTCTCATCTTATTTATCGTTCATTCCTAACGCCCCTAGAGAAAATAATACAGATAGAGATAGAAGCTATTTGCAAAGCGACGAAAAGAGGTCAAGTTTATCGGAGTCTCTTAATTTCTCTCTAACCTAAGAATCGCATATAGTAAAAATAGAAAGAGAGAAAAAGAGAGACTAGTCATAATCGTTTTTTAAACGAATAGGACGAAGGAGTCCCAATGGAGAGGATAAACAGCAACGGGTCTGTTTAGAGGAAAAAAAAAAAAAGAAGAAAAAGTAGATGTAAAAAAAGAAGAAGCAGAGCGAGTAGCAAGAAACAAAGCAAAACTTACGAGCTGATTCTGATAGGCGGTGACAGCAGTGAATATGGCCTCCGGGAATATGAAGGTCTTGTACGACTCCTTCTCGAGATCAACGATGGATTTGGCCGTACCCGAATCCGGCCTCTTCACCAGGTGGATCCTCGGCTGGTACTTGTGCATCGAGTTCAGCACCAGCTGCAAATCGTCGGCAATTTATATCAAGATTTACGTCTATGTACGCGACGTTTCGCAAATAAGCACGAGGTGGTTCTTAGAGGAGAGAAGAAAACCAATGGCCGAGAGGTCGTTACCTCTTTACTCTTGGGATATCCTATCGATTTTGTAAAACGAAAGAGAACGAACCAGCTAACACCAGCGGCTCTTAACGGCTCGGCCAGCCCGCGCTGAATTAGCCACTGTAAACGATGTTTCGCGGAAACAAACGGTTCCTACTCGTACTCTGCGTCTTTTCTCTTACGAGAAATAAAGAAAGAATCATATTTTAACCGATCCGAGACGTCTTCTTACCTATATATAGATAGAACAGAACTTTTGTAAGTTTGAGCATGAGTCTATCGAAAGACGATCGATCGTACTAGCTTTCTTTTTTTTTCTCTCTCTTTGTCTTCTCGGAAATATGACAATTTGGATAGGATCGATAAGTTGTGACGCGTCTATTTCGAATCGTCGTCGAGGGCGACGGCGAAGTGATAGCGTTCATAATAAATGAGATTCTCGATGGAAGAAAAAGCGTATGAATTAGGAGCACTTCGCTTAGGCATTCTTGTACCATTCAAAAGAATCACTTTGCCCTCGTCCGCCGACGTGTAACACCCTGAATACAAAATGAGAGAACCGTGAAGAAACGCTCGGTCCGATCGGAGTTCCTATTTACGTCAGTCATCCGATGAATTAAGGGACCCAGAAGGAGAAAGAGACAGAGACCAAGAAAGAAAGAGAGAGAGAGAGAAAGAGACAGATAGACAGACAGTAAAAACCTGGCTGACAATGAGACGAGAAGAAAAAGAAGAGGAAACTCGATGGAGAAGAGAGGGTGGACGATGAGGGTGCTCGAAAAAGGAGATTCTTGCGAATCATGACAAACGAGACAACGGATTGTCAAATTATCCCTTAAATAGTCGCGAGATCGGGTCGTTTAGTCGCTCGATTCCAAGTTATCTGAGAAAAAGGAAATAGACCGTGTTACTTTGCCGAGGAAAGAAGGTCGCGTTAGCGCGAACGCGCGAAACTTAACGAAAGCGTATACGGTCCATAAAGTATGCAACAGGTAGGCAGATCCCGGCATATTCGAGTGGCATTTTAACTTCCACGGAGTAGACGCGCACGCGGTGGAATACTTTAGCACCGAGCCGACACGTGGGCCTATAATCTTATAGTCGTTGCCACTGGGTCACGGTTTCTTTCTTCGTTAGGTCGTCGCACAATTTATCCGGTTCGAGGCTTTTTCTTAGCTTTTTCGATCTCTTTAGTGATTAGAAAAAGACTTACGTGGCCTTGCCTGTCCATGTCGTTGTTCGTGAGCTTGACTTTCTCGAAAGAGACGACTTGCTTGCGAAGTTGTTCGCCGGTAAACGGTGAATCAGGGTGGACGTAAAGCCGTGCAGGCGCCGGTGGATCGGCCTTTCCTGCTACCAACCATGAGCTTCTGTGATAAGCGTACCGGTACCTCTTGTTATCCACCGGCACGATATCCATTAGCACCGCGTACCGGCTGTCCGCCTTCAGCCCATTGAAGGAGACACGGCAGGTCGGGAACATCCGCCTACGATTTTATTAACAATACCTTATATAACTGTTTAAGTCAATAGAAGTATAAGAAAATAGGTGCTTCGCGCATCGAGAAAGAGAAAAAATGGAGCATTTTCATTATAGTAGTATTTTTGCACTAGAGCCGTTCGAGCAGCGCTCGCTACCGGTCTCTTTGTTTTTTCTAGCCCCTCCTCCATCCCGAGCTATCCCGCAGCGCTCGATCATTTATTCATAATACACCTGATCGAGGTCAGCGTTGGAGCCAATTTTAAACTGCGATAAACATCCGCGCGATAACATATACTCGCTGCACGTTGAAAGTACAAGGAAAGAAAGGGAGCAAAGAAAAAGAGAAAAAGGGACGAAGGGAGGGACATAAAGAGAGAGAGAGAGAAAGAGCATCCAGAGATCCGAAAAACTATCCTAGATAATCTCATCACGAGCAAAGCGCGGCATTGGACCGCGAAAGAGATCACGATCGTTGAGAAGAGACAAAAGAAAAATAAAAAGAAATACTAGCAGAAGCAAAGTGAAATAAAATGGTTGCGACCGTAGCCACCGAGAAGGAACTCGTTTTGAAACGATGAATCGACGATGTAACGATCTATTTTTTGTGTTTTCTTAGCGCGCTTTTTATTCGGACCTCTTTCTTTCTCCTTTCATCTCTCTCTCTATCTCTCTCTCTCTCTCTCTTTCTCTCTCGGTGTGCGCGAGCGCAGAGTATCCCACGTTCACACATGAAACACGCCCTTAACACTGCTCACGGTCACTCCTGTGGACCGACGCGAGGGGTACCTCCTCGTTGGGCCTCATCGAGGCTATGGGTCCCATGGCGCGAATGTTTTGCCTCAGAGGGCAAACATTAATACCGTGTCGGGAACCCTGCTGGTTCGACCACTAAAACGCGGGGACACCCGCCGATCTTATCTACGTCCTCTCCTCGGTCCTTGTCGACTCGGGTATGCATTCATCCCGGTGCAGCGCCACGAGCGTGAGTAATGCTTTTATTTATCAAGCCGTCCTTTGTTAATGAATTGAACTTTGGACCACGAAGGTAGATGTTCTCTCTCTCTCTCTCTCTTTCTTTCATGCTTCCACTCTTTCCCCCTTTCTTTCATCCTTTTTACCACTCTCGGCAATTTTTCTCGTGACCCAAAGGCGTACACGAGAGATGCTACGAGGATTATCCCTAGGAAGTCGATGATCCAAAGTGACAGACTAACGGGAGTCTATCGAGCTCACGATCGGAAACTCACCCTCTTATTTCCAACGCGAAGTGTACGGCAGACCAGTTTCAATGGCTACTCTCTGGGAAGTCGCATCTCAAAAGTCAACTGGAAGTGGATGATGGATGAAAGCGAGAATTCGACCAGCTATTTCTTGCCGTCTTTTATCGACATCGATGAGTTCATAATACGACGATCATTTCGTGACGTTTATTAAAAATAATTGTTTATTTTTCTCAAGTAAATTTCTCAAGGTCGATAAAAGAAACGTGAACCCGTTGAGGGTCGCGGCGTGCAAAGGAAGGACTTTATCAAACTGGAGGAGAGAAGCTCGGGGGTGGTAAAAAATGTCGACACGGCGCAGACGCGTTCTTTGCCAAGAAGAGGTGGAGTTATAAGAAGTAGCGAAGGGTGAGGAAGCTCTGCCCTTAAAATATCATCAAAGGTAAAGGGAAAAAGGAGAGGGACAAACCCGGTGGTACTTTCGAGTAGCAGAAAGGGGTGGCTGTGCTGATGCTTCTGTTAGTAGCGATGGTGGTTGGTGGTAGTAGTTGACGGTAGTGGTGGATGGTGTTGCTGCTGCCGTTCTTTCAGAGGAACGAGAGTAAGGAGAAGTAAGTTGACGGTTGAAGGGAGCGACGACCAGCACCGAGACGCAGATCTAATTACTGACGCACGAGTAAGCGCGCAACCGGCTGGAGGAATCCCTTACGAAAGAAAAGAAGGGGCTGGGGAAGGAGGAAGAAGGAAGGGCTTTAGGGACCGTATTGCCATCGTAGCGGGCAATTAGGCGCGCGCCGATCCTCTGCCGTCGTCCAACTTCCCCAGCTTTCCTTTTCCTTTACTTCTCCTCTCCTTTCCGTACATCCTTACGACTTTTGTATTTTACAAGATTCTCTCTCTCTCTCTCTCTCTTTCCTTCTCTGTTTCTTTTTCTTTTTCTTTGACATCCTAACGCAATGCTCGATAAGGATTTTCAAACAATCTTTGATAGGCTCGAAATAAGTAAAGCTTTTCTCAGGGGTTGACTAAATATTTAGTTAGTAGCCAGATGGTTCGCGTTCGTTCACATTCGTTCACGTTCGTTCTCGTGGGTGTCGTATCGTGACCCATATTACATCCTGATTGAATTCGTTCGAAAGCATTCGAACAACCCTCTAACGTGTCCGAGACGATAGGAAAGAAGGGTCAGAAATTCGAAAGCCAAGAGGGGGCACGCGTAACGAGAAAGAGTTAATGGTCCGACATCATCATCGACAAATGGAAACGTTGATCCATTAGCAAAAGCGTCGTCCCTTGGGACGGTGCGTCTCCTGGCTAGCCGTCGTGCGGCTTTGTTCCAACTGTTCCTGACCTAACTCGATATAAGCGAGCAAGAGAACGAGCAAACGAACAAGAGTCTTTAGCTAGAGTTAGATCGTAAAAGCGTAAGCGGTCGCTTGACTCGTGACAAATAATTTACGATGACGTCTTGCCTTGCCAAGTGTCGTCCGGGCTTTCGTCGTTGCAAACGACGATCAAAATCGCCGGAACGATGATAGAAATTGAACTTTTCGAGGGTATCGTTGTTTCAAGCGTAAGCAACCACAAATACCTAAGTGACTCGATCTTCTTAAGAAATTAACATTTAAATATAAGGTACTTGTGATGATGAAAAAGATTTCCTTGCCTTCCGGTTTTGGTGATGATCATCTCAGTGCCTAATTCGTTGAATTTATCCCAAAGATCTTTGGTTTCCAGATGACAAACAACGTGCTTCAGCTCCTCGCAATTCCATCGTTCCTGAAGCAACGGATTAACGGGCGAGGCTCCCTTGCCGCTGGTACTTCCGGCGTCATCCGTTTCCGGCTCGTCTTCGGCGTTGATCGATTCTTGAACCGACGGTGGTCCGCGGACGATACCAGAACCGCTCGGTTCCCTTTCTGCAATCAAAATTTATCCTAGGTACATTTTCATATGTCGCATATTGCATATCGCAATACATTAAATAAAACCATTAAACCCCTCTGTGATTCTATTCTTATAAGCTTTAGAATATAGGTAGATACCTATTTCGAATTTGAGAGCGTCTGGACCTTTAAATAGTTTAGTCAAAAATACTTGAAGAATCGGCAAAGAAAGACGATAGCTTCCGGCGCTAGTCGACGGTTAAAGATTGATCGAAAGTAGCAAGTGTCGTTTAAAGAGATATAGAAAAGGATTTCCCTTGGAGCAAACATTTGTCACTGTGGCATCGTTCGCGCTCGTTTTTACCCCGTTCGTTGGGCGCTCTCTCTCAAAACGAAAGCCAAAAATAACGATCTTCTTTAAAAGTCGAACGAGTGAATGAACTACTTTGCCTCTACAATTAATATTTCAATTTTCCGTTACCAAGATAAAATCATCAAGTTATTCTTTCTACTTCTTTTTTTTTCTCTCTCTCCAAATTTTCTTTTATAACTAATTAATTATATAAGTACTTAAATCTAGCATCCAGATAACTCATTTATTCCTAATTTCATTTCGTATCTATTCATCGTCTGTGCGCGACGATTCATTTACGTCACACTTACAACGATCCACTCTCTCTCTCTCTCTCTCTCTCCCTTTCTCTCTTTGTTTATTTATACAAGTTATTGCGCGCCATTTTTCGCATAGACTCCGTAACTATGGCGTTCGGTAAGCTCGAGTAGCCCTGTAAAAAATCAAAACGTATATTGCGGTAAGGTTTGGTCGGCGCACCGTGACAAGTAATAAATCAAGTATCGCTTACACTGGCTTAGCGCGTTTCCAACGATCGCGATTAACTACCAAGTTTATCGTCTTTCGAGACTGGCCGTCGCTCTCGATAGAGTCATTCGATATGAATTGCAATCGCTCAGGGCGACATTTTCCTACTCGACTTTGGGCTCTACTAGAGACCTAACTGACCGATGTAATTTTCTAATCGTCTATTTCTTCAACGAATAATCCAAAGGACAGATTCGTAGAGAATCTATCGTGACTCACGCTACATTGATCGATCGTTCAAACCAATCGTTGCGAAAAGAGTTTTGCGAATTAATCGTCGATAAGCCGTCCCTTCACCAACTCTCGAGCAATTAATTATTGAGTTACGTCCTCCTGGAGAACGAGCTATATAGAGAAAAAAAAAACAAAAATAAAATAAAATATAATCGCGTGCGGATAATTTCAGGAGTGCGTTAGCAAGAATCGCATTCTCCAAACGCTACTACGAAATACTTTTCTAGATTAAAAGGCAACCTCCTGGCAATTGAAATCACTGTTTATCGGTCTAAGCGGTAATTTATACTATAATTATTCGCCAACAGAAATTCTTGCACAAACAACGTCCACATCTTCTATTTCTCATCTTCTATCCGACATTTAGTTTACAAATCGCGACAAAAATCATATCGTAGAATATTTTATTTGCAATTTTTACCTGCATAGATACCTACACGTAAAAAGATCATTGGCCTTCTCGACGAGTTACACGTTTGTAAGATTCATGATAAGTACATTGTAATTTCGTTGATTCATAAAAAAAAAAAGTAGGAAGAAGAAAAAAAAAGGGTAGAAATTGTTCCGTTCACGAGAATCCTAAAACGACTTACGTAATCGTGCGAGTCCAATTGGAATTATCGAGTTTCCTTATTATCACGAACTACATCTATACTCGTGATTGTACTGTAGGTAAAAGACGCCATCTTGAACGATTCGCGGCCATTCCTAATCCGACGCGAGACTTGGAGGATCTTTGACTTCTGAGGAAGAACCTCCTTTCGAATTGTAGGTGATCGCTATTTCGTTTGGATTCCACTGGTCGACTGCAACGAATGGCCAATTAATTTCTCAGGAGAGACATCAATGTGCGAAATTGATAGTCGGCACCTGACATGGCCGACAACTCGGTACTTCCTAACTACCGGTTAGAAAATTTACTATGCTTTTCTTCGACCAAAGGAGACACCATTTAAAAGCGACTATCACTTTCATCCATTTCTTCTCATTTTAAAAAGTAAAAACCTAAGACCTAGACATTTAAGGTGCCTATCTATGACGCCTGTCCATCTAATTTTCGCCATTCAATGGATGAATTAAATCATCAATAAAGCTAAATTTATTACAGACGATTTAACGTCATCATATTCTTTTATACTTTTTTTCCCTTCCCTTCTTATTCGGTCCTTCAATTTATTCCCGCGTATTTCACTCGAGTCACGCACCCCTTTTTTTTCGACCTCGGCGAAGATACGCGACGGAAATATCACATTTTGATTATTTTACGAGGAGGACGCATTAGCTTGGTTTTTTTTCGCAAAGTACACGTCACGAATACGTTTACTTTTAAAATGCAGTTGAAACATTTTTAACATCAAATAAAGAAATATTATATTTCCAATTATCTAATAAATAACAAGCATATTCTCATATCTGCACCAGTCCAATAATTAAAAGATAAATATCTAGGAAAACTTATATTATATTTTATTAATATCTCCTAATAATAGTTGAGTTCTTTTACAAAATAACTTCTTGAGAGATGTCGACGAGATTCAATCTTCTTCTTCTTCTTCTTCTTTTTTTTTTTTTTTTTATTCTCGATGAATGAGGGCCGACGAGAGAGCGATGATGGTATGCCAGATAATAAGTAGGTAACTATATCGTGATGCTGTCGGCCATCTTACCGTTACATAAAACAATTAAACAGACTCTAGTTGAAGAAATTTCCTGATCCGATGACGAAAGAAAAACTATAAAAAAAAAAAATAAAAAAAAAATCAAATAAAACAAGATACAGTACTCGGACAGAGACGTCCGATGATTGCCCAGTAGCAGACGAAACGCGTCGACTGAAAAACGATCACTAAAAATACTTGGTAAAGTTACCGTTGGCATCGTTGAAGCGATAAAACGACTGTTTTCGAGGCAAAAGCGAGGAAGAGGATACGACTACGACGACGACGACGAAGAAGAAGAAGAAGAAGAAGACGACAACGACGACGAGATGATCGCGGACCACGTGAGGGAGGATAGTGAGAGAAACATAGGAGCGCAAAAACGCAACTAAATCACAAGCTCGACCGCCGCGATCCTCGACGTTCTAGAGCTATCCTAATTGGTACGTAAGGAAACGCACCGCGTGTGTGGTCCGTCAAGCAGCGTATTTTTATTCGACACAGTCAACGGCAGTGTTAAACGACTGACGAAACGGATGACGAGCCCGTCTCTGGATCGTTCTGTTCTCTCTCTCTCTCTCTCTCTCTCTCTCTCTCTCTCTCACTCTCACTCTCACTCTCACTCTTTCTCTTTCTCTCTTTTCCTCTATCCATCTCCGGCTCGAAGGAGTTTACGAGCAATGCCAGAAGCGTTTCGTTGCCCACTCTCTCGTACTCACTCTTTCTTTGGATGAATTACGATCGCGATTCTGAGCACGACGGATCAAAGGGTCTCCTTTTCAAAACAGAACGAATTGCGCGCGCGTCCAGAAGAAAACCTTCTAGATAGATAATCGATCTATTTTGATTGTGTCGATCTATCCTTTTACATGCAACCTAAACCTTTTGCGAAACCCAACACGATTTTTCTTCTTTCTACCTATCCACCTACTTACCAAGTTACCTATCTATCAAATAACCTACCTACCTACCTATCTACCTACCTACCTACATACCTAGCTACTTTTCTTTTATTTCAACTAAGGAAATCCGCGATCAAGTGAGACCGTTAAATCATTTTTAAACGCGAACGAATTAAGGAGGATCATTAGACGCGATCAAGATGAGAGCATGTTCTTCCCATTCAACGATTCTGACCATCTCTATATTTTCCTTAACTTATTATTTTTCTTTATTTATCGAGGTGTAATAGCGGACGACTTTCTTCCTGTATGTATCAATGACGACGAGCCGTTAACGATAACGAACGGCTTACGAACAACCTACGAGCAGCCTACGAGCACTGCTACCGTTGCTCCTCTCTCTCTCTCTCTCTCTCTCTTACTCTCTATCGCATCTAGATATCTATACCAAGTTATTCAAGATTAATGATTTTGTCGACATGATAGCTAAGCATATTAAATAATTTAACTCGATCTTTCGAGCCTAATGTTGTACGTAGGTATGCATCGTATTAGAAATATTCTAATATCACGTCATTTATTTTATTTAGACATTTTTCTACACAAAACTTACACTTCCTTTATGAAAGATTGATTAAACACAGAAGTAATTTAAACAAGAAATTTATGAAAATTTGTAAAACTATTGGATTTAAACTTTGCTTACCACACTTGTGGTCCAAAGGACTCAGACCTTTTGTGCAACTTCAGTCATTTTTCTCAATTGTATTCAACTTTGGTCATTTTTTCAACATATTTAAATTTAATTTAAAGCTATAAAACTTATATAGTCTTTTTAAGTAAGTATTAAAGAAGTCTCAATAAAATGTTGAAGTTAATTTATGCAATAGTTTTTTTTTTATAACGATTGTTCTCGCCTGGGTCCTTTGGACCCGGGTGTGGTAAGTGTGTTACACCAGGAAGGATGGTAAGTAAAGGTTAAAAATGATACTCAACTAAAAGAAATTTATAAATTTAAATAATAGTAACTTGACGAGCCAAATCCAAACAAAAATAATAACTACTCGATCGTGGGATATTACATTAAACAAACGGATAATATTTTTTAACGAATCGAACGCGAATAGGACTTCTGAACTTTGTACGTACATTAATAGAAAATAAAAAAGGCATTGAAACGTTAGCGAAGGTGATCGATGCAAAAATTACAAAGTTGTTTAACAGCTAGATGAAAAAAAAAAAAAACAAAAACAAATAAAGTATTAAACATGTTAACAGATGAAGATAAAAAAGAAAAAAAAAAAACACGAGTTGATCTATCAATCTGTCGGCAGGTAATTAAAACGACCATCGCGTTCCTATATGAAACATAAATCGATGATTCCAAACTCTAGATGAGATTGTTACTTTTTTTTCATCGCTGAGCAATTAGATATTCTTCCATCTATTTCTCTGGGAATCTCGTTGAACAGAAGAAAAAATTAATCATTCTCTCTTTAAATGAATAAATAAACAATTTAGTATACTCTATCATTAATTGCCACTTTCCTATGCATCGATAATCGATTACAACCGATCTAACGGGTAAATCAGGACGGATGAAAAATAATCTAAACAAAGTACTACAATCCTGAATGTAACGGATAGTATCCTTAGGTGGAAAATTGAAGATTCGCCTTTTCTATCTATAACTAGCTAGGCTAGATCGCGTGTCAGTATGTGCACATACATCGGACGAAATTGAAACGTCCAACGTTTCGTCTTATTTTGCTTCATTTTCTTTGATTGATTATGGAGATCGAGATCACTCGCAATTTCGCTTTCGAACTAAAGTAGAATACCGTGAGCTATTAGAAAGAAATAAAAATACGAATAAATAACGTATTCGTTGAGAATTTGCTTATTTACCGTTGATAGAAGTAAAACTCGGTCATTGTTGGCAAAGTAAATTGCAGAGGCATTGCTCTTTACTATTTCAAAATGCTATTATAAATCTTGTACCGCCTCTATGACGCATGCAAGTCGATTATCCGGCACGCCTTGTCGATCATTCGATCGATTCATAAAAACTGTCGGTGGTATTCGAGTTGGTTTGACGTATATACAAAAATTTGATCAGAAAAGGAAGATCACAGTGTACTAGACCAGTTGAATCTCTTAGGTTCGACTGTCTTTGTCAAAGTAGAACAAACGACAATACAAAATGAAGAATATTTCATGGTTCTAAACACGTACTTCTCCTTTCGCTTTCGTTAAACAAATACGCGCATATAGGTGTGCAATCTCATCAATTGATTTTATAGCAAACCCGATAAAGAGATCGTTATATCCGTCGCGCGACTTCCCGATACGGATTATGAAATGGATCGATAATTTTCGCGACCTGCTGGCCTCTCTAGAGACTACATTTTTTTTTATTTCTTGCTCTTGCTTTTTTTTATAAGAGGCAAGGTAAGTCCAAAGATGACGATGAACTGAGACGGATAATGATCGCACACAACTTGGAATATGCAAAAACGATCGAATGGAGCCACCTAACTACGAACATAGTGAATCGCTATGTAAATCCAACGTTCACGCTTGAAAATCTCAATAGAGTTGCACAGTAGTGTGTGTGTGTGTATGTATGTGTGTGTATGTCTGAGTGTGTGGTCTTCCTTCTTCCTCTCGTTTCCTATTTCCAAGATAAATACTTATGCACGTCGAGATATTCGCGTCGTTACACGCTACATCAATTATCCTATAAGAAATTTATAAAACAACCGAAAGCGTTTCGACGATTCCTATTCTTTGTCATAGAGATCGAACGCTTCGAAGGAAAGAATCTTAAAATCATTTACACTGAAAATTATCGCTTCCCGCACCAGTACCGCATATGTATGCTTTGCTATCTATTCGAAATAGGTACTTAGGATAATTGATGCTTTGCCGCCTTGCCTTACAACATCGAATACGAACGAACAGTTTCAACGATACCTACGAGTTTGCAACGCGCGCTGCCAATACGTACGTAATGAACAAATCATTTCTTCAAAATGCGAAACTGTACATAATAGAAAAACGATTGTAATAGATGTTGCCTTTTTATTTCCTTTAATTAATTACCCGAAGATGAATACTTAGTTTTTTATTGGGACACATTTGAAAGTATAGTAAAGAAAAAGGAGATTGTTCTTTCGTTTTAAACAAAGATAACGTAAGGCAAGATCGTTTTTACATTTCAGAAACACGTTTTGTTTCTACGTAAATATTCGATAGTAAAAATAAATTCTCCTGAGAGTTTCTGGACGTGTACCATGGCATCGCAAGACCGCCATTCGAGGCGTGAAAACAAACTAGCTGGGACAAAGATCGATCCTCGAAGAACTCTTCTTCCCTCTTTCGCGATTTTACGATAGGCGCGTACGTAGGTATATACCTAAGTACGTACGTATGCATGTTACATGACTTTACGATTTATTTCAGTGTGTTCAGACAACAAACGGCAGTGTTGGAATAATATCGAGCATAAAATTCGAGAAAATTCACCAATGACAAAGAAACCCCCAAACGTCGATGGTGTTTTATATAATTTTATTTGTGATCCTCCTTAATTTCTTCTTTTTATTTCTTTAATTTTTTTTTTGGTTTTTTGCTTTTTCATTCTTTTTTATTCTTCTACAGAATACATTCGAAAGAAAGAAACAGCTACACAAAGTGTGGCTACTCGAGAATCGTCTACTACAGATTCGCAAATTTATTCGATCGCCCGTTTCTTCTGCTTCGTTGCAAGCAGAAAAATTTTACGTCACGAAGGAGAATATTATGGAACGGCTTTCCCGATAAACTCGACTATTCTATTCTATTCTATTCTATTCCAAGAACGTTATCCTCGAAGAATTTCTATAGTATTGTGCAGGTGTTGTGCTGTCGCTTGATACGATTCGAAAGTGACAAAGAGAGAGAAAAAGAGAAAGAGATAGAGAAAGAGAAAGAAGAAAACTCGACCCTGCGAAAAAGTTATCCTCTTCGATCGTCGCAGTAGTCTATGCTTATGTAGCTACTATTAGATCCGCTTAAACATACAAATATTATATGCATATACATTGACACAAAACTGCGAGAAAGAGAGAAAGAGATAAGCACACGCACTCTCGATTTCTCGCTTCTCTCTCGACTCGTCCTCGCATCGCCGTTTAACCTAAATTTATTTGGGAACGACACTAACGTTTCTGTGGGTGAATTGCAGCGTGTCCAACCGTAAATTTCGTCGCAGTAGGATCTTCGTGGGCGATTATTCGCCGCGGGCGTCCAAGATACGCGATGATGAAACCAAACACCATTGGGACCTCTCTCTCTCTCTCTTTCTCTTTCCCCTTTCCCCTGCTACATCTAGTGCTCTCGCTCTCGCTCTTCTCCGGAGGACGTCTGGCCGGACCCATAGAGAAAGAGAGAAAGAGAGAGAGAGAGAGAGACGCAACGGTCATTTCCAGAATTCCGATGAGACACCTCACCTGGGCAGATCGTATACGAGCGTGGCTTTCGCTCGTTCTCGCCTTTTCTCGTTCGCGCCCTCTCTCCATTTCTCTCCCTCTCTCTCACCCCGTTTCTCTCTCTCTCTCTCTCTCTCTCTCTCTCTCTTTTCTTTCCAATGAGATATTTCATCGAAGCACCCGTACCGCGTTAACTTATTCACCCAGCGGCCGTTTCGCGACGATTTACGTTCCGTGAGAAAATTCGGCCGATCGTAGAGGACAAACAATCGCCCTCCTATTATTATTTTTTGTTTTGTTTTGTTTTCGAATCATAAATGTTCATTTTAAATAATTTCGTTTTCTTTTTTTCGCGTCCAAAGAACCCTCGAACGTTATCGGAAAAAATCGCCTGTCTTTTCAGATGTCTTCCTTACTCGACCAAAGCGACGTTTCATTATCCCATCTATCAGCAAAAAATCTGCAAAAAATCGACAATAGCTCGTCACGCGTCGTTGTTTATCTCAACGATGAAGGATTTAAGTGATTATTTTAAAAGACGCTTACTACATGTTGCCAAGTCGATCAAATCGAAGATATTCTTAGGAGAACTATTTACTTGAATAAATATTCATCCTTTGGTTGTGTGTGGCATATAAATCGAGTGCATATTCGATGCTGCTAACAATTTCATTCGAGACCGGCAAACGAATTATTTTATTCGCATGATACGAATCGCAATTACTACCTATTAAAAAGAAAAACAATTAATTATCATTCCGTCATTATTTATTTCGTTGTTTCGTCCATAAAGTTATCGCGATGGTTTGGGAAAAGACACACGATCTGGACAACGTGATATTTAATCTTTCGATAAAGGATAACAGACGGACAGATTTATTAGTAAAATTGGATAAAATGTAATCAATAAATTTGTATAAAAAAAATGCGTTGCAACGTATTTCTAATCTCGGACCCAACGTTAATATTATTAACGTTATTATTATTATAATTATTATTAAAAGAGTTGTTGTTACATATAAGCCACGCACGAATACACACGCACGTGATTGCTTGTGTTACATTCGACGAGCATCGTAAAGTCGTTTAACAAGAAGCTCTAGGTTGCCAAAGTAACCCGGTACCAACTCAAACTCACCGTGTTGATGAAGCTTGCCGCCGCCGACGGCCTGCTGCTGTGAATGTCGATGATGATGATGATGATGATGATGATGATGATGATGTTGCTGCTGTTGAGTTTGTTGCTGAGAATGCGATTGAGATTGAGATTGAGATTGTTGCTGTTGCTGTTGTTGTTGTTGTTGCTGCTGTTGCTGCTGCTGCTGTTGTTGTTGCTGTTGCCTCGAATCTCTGGCCATGATGGCCGCGATGCTGAAGTCTGTAGCGCATTGTCGATTAGAGTTGCAGTTATTGTTGATGTTGTTTAGGAGACTGGCATTGGGTGAGGTACTGGAGCTGTCATCGGTGTCATCCCTTGTACATCCGGAAATGCCGGAAATTCCGGTTGGTACCGCGGAGGCGGCGGCGCTCTCGCCCTGCATTTTCCTACCGAGAAAGACGCGATGATCCCTCGACTCCTCGTCGTCCTCCTCGCTACCGCCGCCACCTCCTCCTCCTCTACCTCCTCCTCCTTCAGCTCCACCTCCTCCTCCGCTCCGACCGCCGTCTCCACCCACGAATGAAGTCAGTGTCAGTCCGTTTCTCTTCCTGCCGTCAAAACTTCGCGACTCCAGCAACATCACCTCGACGAGTACCTACTTGTCCTCGCGTTTGCCTCCTTCTTGGCTTTTCGAAGGATCTCACTTTTCTCTTTGATTCTTTCTCGAATCCTCATAGAACTCCCCCCCGCCTGATGTCGTTGACATCGTCTTCGAACAATGAAAACGATTTCTGCGAAATCTCTTGAATGCTTTCGAACATGCCGCGTCTCCGAAAGCAATGTCAATCGACAGACGCATCCAAGTTTGAAGAAAACGAAACAATGCTCTCGCGATCTTGCATAAAACGATCTTTGACACTCTAGGAACGGCCAACGTTTCTCAATCGTAGTAGACGTGTGTAGTGTCGTTACCGATCGTAGACCACCTCACCTCTCTCTCTCTCTCTCTTTATCTCTTTCCTTCCTTATAAATAAATCTCGCGAGAGAGCAGTCAACACGTTGTTATTTGACGTTTCTTCAAAACACGTACACTGTTTTGGGAAAATAGGAATGGAACTCGAAAAAAATCCATATAAAGCAAATTTTAGGTGAACGTTATAGAAACGACGAATAATAACAAGAAGAAGAATAACAATAATTAGAATAAGAATAACAGTAAGAGGAAGAAGTTTACGGTGGCAGAAGGAACGGAAAGCGAGAAACGCTAGAGCGACCGGTTACTCGACAGACTGACCCTCGCCACCGTCGCTCGCTTCTTGCTTTCGGTCCCCACCCTCGCGAGTTGGCGGCGGCGGTGGCGGCAGCAGTGTTGGTGGCGGTGGCGGTGGCGGTTTCGAGGACGCGAGAGGAAAGAGAAGAAGAAAGGAGAGAAAAGGAAGGCGATTACTCGCGTCGACAAGGCTGCTTCAAAGTAGGCGGGGACCGCGTTACTTTGCGTGGCCACGCCCGCATTACACCGGGAGCCGCCTACTCTAGCCAAAACGCACCAGGGCTCCCAAGCATGAGCGTTATCACGCGCTTTTCTCTGTCGTCTGTCCGCTACGAGATATAACGGGAAGAGGCGGTCCCCTTACCGAGTAATCCTCTTTTCGATTCCACGTTGTGTCTCCCCTCAGTCTTTTTCCCCTCACCCTTTTGCCACCTTCTTCCTGGTCGTCATCGTCGTCGTCGTCGTCGTCGTCGTCGTCGTCGTCAGCGTCGGCGTCGGCGTCGGCGTCGGCATCGGCATCGGCGTCGGCGTCGTTCTCGTCGTCAGCGTAGTCCTCGTCGGCAGCAGGGTAGTACGATATTATGGTCTCGTACGCGCCATCCAACTCACAGCAGTTGCCATTTTTTCTTACGAGAGGGGGCAATTGCTGACAGGGACCGCTTTCCTTCTCCACCTCTTCTCTCCTACCGCTGGAGAAAGAGGGAGAGGTTGGAGTCCCCCGAGCACTCGAGCGGAGAGCAATTTATTGTTTTACTGGCGGAGCTTTAAACACGAGCGAGCGGCTAACAGCGATGGGTGGGTGGCTTGCTCGCTTCTGGCTGGCTATGGCTGGCTCGCACTCGCTGCCCTCGGCAGCACCCACCGGTGCCCAGATGGGTGGGTGGGGAGACGCGGCTTCCAGAGAAGCAGAAGCGACGTTGCTTCAAGCCGTCAGCGTCTACGTGCGAGGATACCCTGCCTGCTCCTCGACGATTACATCCGGATCTCTTATTACTCTCTCCCTCTATCCCCCTTTTTACTCCGTTCATTCTATCGAGTCCGTGCTCGCATTTCCAATTTTCAGCCTTTCCCTATTTTTATTCTACCAACCCTCTTATTGTTCCTTCTCAATCTTAATTGAACCTATCTTTTCCATTCGACATTCTACTAAGTGACTCAACGTGCGAATGTATACTCCTAATTTCCATATATCTAGAAAAGTATATTTCGGCTTTCGAAACGTCTTCAAAAATTTAACAGAAAACAAGGTTGTCCAACTACATATGTCATTGAAAAAGATGGATTGATTCTGGCTCGAGTTCCCGTCGTTGCCATTTTACCCTTCTGTTTTCGCTAGACATTGTTTTACCCAACGATCGCCCGCAAGAATCCCTATTATTGAAATGTTGTCTCTTCCTTGCAGTAAATTTGGTCTTCGTATTTCTTAACGAACACTTTTTCTCCGCTAAATCGAAATTTCCTTCTTTAAGTTCGATCGTCGAATCTAATTAATACGCGTTTCTTGCCAGTCGATAATAAGGGCAATAGGTGGTCGGGATTTAAGGTTATTTCCGTTTTTTCTATACACCAGGATTCACGTAGAAGGAAAGAAAAGAAGACGGATGCTTTTAAGAAAAAGAAAAAGAAAAAAAAAAGGATTGTATAGCAATCGAGAAAGGAGCCAGAGAGGGGAGTTGAAGGGAGAAATCGAATAGGAAGTCGACGTCAAAGTACTTACGTGCGCGAACGATCGAACCGAGCCCGAGAAAGAAGCTGATTGCCCCGGATATTATAATGATCGTATAGCTGGAAATTACCTCGCGCGATAAATACGCTGCTAGGTACATGTGTGTTGTCGACGATCGTGAATGATATCATCAGCGAATTATCGTAATTACATACTTCGGAGGTATTTCAAAGCGACGCGAGCTATTATTGAAAATTAGACGAGCTTGCGCAAATCAATTCGATGAGAGCGTTATGCTATTACCCTTACCAGGAGGTAAATGCGATCGTTTACGCGCACAACATAATCCGCAAACAATTTCTCTTATCGGTCTCTTTTTTTTCTTCCATCTTTTCCTCGACTTGTCGCGAAAATTCTCCCATGACCGTTTAAACCTTTCGCGATAATTTAGAATTTACTCGATTCTACCAACTATCGTGAGAATAATGATGCGCATCTTGCGCAATGAAATCAAAGCAAGACATGTATATAATACTTTCTTAGCACGATCGTTACCCCCCGAGTGTGAATCTTCTCGCTCGCTGTTGCATTGGCTTCTCGTCTGGCTTATAGAATTATCAAGAAAAAAATGCTCGTTGCGTATAATCGCCGCTTATCTAGCTCGTTAATGCTTCTAATTGACAAGCCGTTAACATCGTCTATGCGAGAAACTCTAATTAACAACGCGCTACTATTAGATCCGATCTTGGATTCTTAATTGCGCTCACGTCAGTTTACTTTCCTGCTCGTCTAACGAAACCTAACGATTTAGCTACCCGTACGATTTAGCATGATTTTTCTTCATTTATCGAACGTACCTACCGGCAGATAAAAGAATGATATAATCAAATATTACAAAGTTACTGAATAAGGGCGCTCCTTTTGAAGTGGTTTTCGGTAGACAGGAACGTAGCAGGATCCGCGGTAGTAAATTTCTAGGAACCAGACCAGCTTTATTTCGCTAAACAAAGAAAAAGTAACGAGAGGAAGAGCCGAAACGAGCGGAAGCGGTCTCGGCTGTCGGTCTCTTTGATTCTATCAAACGCAACCGAAAGCAGAGCAGGCATTTTAGAGAAGCATTAGAAAAGGGGCACGTGCTACATCAAGAGATAACTGAAGCATTTATGTGCGTTTATGTGCGTTTATGCGGCTACCTTCTTTCTCTCTCTCTCTCTCTCTCTCTCTCTCTTCTTCGTTATTTCCCATTACTCCTTGAAGAAAACTAACGAATGTTCTCTCAAAAAAAAATCATCTACGAGAGCTCGTAGTCTATATATTACTAACGTAGAAAAAATATGAAACGACACCTTTATCCGTGGCACGTCTTCCCTCTTGTTCCTCTTTGCTCTAGATATAGGTCATGAATATAAATCGTCCCTTACATCTGTAGCGATAGAACACGCGGAATAATGAAGCGTTTATCTAGACGCGGTCTATATATACATATTATATACCTACGACATAGGTACCTATCGCGAATGCGTCGACGCTACCACTTTTATCGATAGCGAGAGTATCGATACACCTACCTAGCTATAGCTACACATGTCTACAAGTTTCGATCGATAAAATAATATATTCATATACGCGTATAAATATAGGAACGTGTAGGTACGCGTACCATTCGCACTACCGACCCTCTTTTTTCGCTAGAAGAGTTATAAGCGTTCGATGCCGAGTAAAACGACGTGACTTGTACCTGTGTTAAGCTTTCGCCATATCGAAAAGCGTCGAATGCTTTACGACGGCGCCTCCTCTCTATACTCTGAGATACGACTTTGATATTTAATATATTTTATCTTTTTCTACCTTTCTCCTATCAGCAGACCACCAATATATACGACGTTGTACACGAAAGAAAGAAAGAGAGAGAGAGAGAAAAAAAAAGATCGCCACTCTTAACGCCTGAACAGCAACATGTTTCGTTAACTATTTGTCGAGAAAATTCATCTCTAACGTTTTTCTTTGATAACAAGAGAAAGAGTCACGCAGGATATAAATTCTACGTTAAAGAAACAGACCTCGTGTATCCTGGGAACACACAAACTCTCTCCTATACTTAAAAATTTATTAAAAATTTATAAACCACTAAAGGAGGGAGGGTTGTAGAAGGGATGAAGATTTTTGTCCATAAATCAATATCGGAAGAGAGAAAATAATTCTCACTTTGTAAGAAGAAGAAGAAGAAGAAGAAGAAGAAGAAGAAGAAAAAAAAAATGCGACGAAAGAGATCGTAGTACTACATATATTTACATGGTAAGATATTAATCCCTCGAAAAGAAGCTACCAAAGTATCTTTCGAATCGGTGAATCGAAGAGGGCGTTTCCTTGACTCACCTATACAGAAAGAAATAGTCACGTATAAAAAGAAAAAGGGAGAAAAGAAGAAATGCCGATGGACCTCCCAATGGAGTTTCGAGATCCGTGGCTACTCCTCGATCGCCACAAGGTAGTCCTCGGGGTTGATGCTTCATTTGGGGAGAGCCCGTAATCTGCTTAGTCTGACGCTGATCCGGACAAATCGCTGCGCGGTTACGCGGCACTTATTCTCGTCTTTCGATGCTCTTTCCCTTCCCATCCCCTACCCATCTCCTACCCACCCTTCCTACTTTTTCCTCATACGTTTCGCCCGTTTCAATCTGATTAACGGACATGTCGATCGTTCGATACCCAGCTTCGAAAAGAGACATGACTTTCGATCATTTCAAGAGAATCACCTTTATTCATATTTTAAACTTTCTTTATTATTTTTTCTTTTATTCCTCTTATGAAAAGATGAAATAAAAAGCTATCAAAGACATCGATAAAGTAAAACAATAACAATCTTACCTCGACGTTAACTCATTTCGGTATTTGCGGTTTTTGTTGGTTCGACACATGACTAACACACTTTAGAGACATTTCGCTATTTGATATTTCATAATGCTTATCATTAAAGAACGAATGAGAATCTCTTCCTTGGATTCTATGTTCAACTCCAATTTGAGCTATTGGCCTTCTGTCACTCTGTGGAAAAGAACAGTGAGCTAAACAGTCTCGCGTGACAGCTTTCGCAACGATTCTTGTAACAACTAGCACAACAACAACTCGTGCAACGTTCGTAACAAATTGGACTTTGACGGCCGTCGGTTTGCCAGCCGGAAAAGAATGATGCTCAGCTTTAAGAGGGAGAGAGAGAGAGAGAGAGAGAGAGATACTGCCACCTCTCTTGACTTTTTTAAACAAACCGTGAAAATCAGTCTACCTTTTCCTTCAACTCGAAATCGATCGAGAGTATCGGTGAGCCATTTCTTTTTATTTATTTTCTTTCACGTATTCGCATCCGAAGCTGACTTAAAGCCAACATTTTTGTGTTACTCTTTTACCCATATTCTTCTAACTTTTCTTTTTCAAGCTCCGAGGAGAATAAATATCATGAGGTTGGTCGCCGCAAAAAACACTGAAAATTATACAGGCCGCTGGTTGAATTAAAAAGCTGGCTGGCTCTCTCTGTCTCTCTCTCTCTCTCTCTCTCTCTCTCTCTCTCTGTATGGCTCCCGGTTGTTACTATTCACGGCGACTCCCTTGAAACCACTTAATTGTCCAAGCACAAGTTTAGGAGACGCTACGCGGAAAAGCTGTCCGCAAAGGAGTCGACGATGCAATTATTTTCTACCTTTAAAAATATTCTAAAATGTTACCACCACACAGAAAGATTTGCTGCTTTCGTCGAAAGTCGTTTTCTTATACGAAGATCCATAATCCTTGTGCTATCCTGTCCCTAATGAATTAGCCCTTAAATAACGAAAGAAAGGAAATTCACATAATCCTTTTCGACGTAGGAGCAAATCGTCTCGTTTACTCGTCTCTTTCTCTGACTCTTCTCCACGAGTGTGCAAGGTCCGACGACGATAGAAGCTCGAAGGGAGGACTTAATTAAAAGCAGATTTCCTTTGGCTTGCCAATTTCCTTTGCGGATATCGCTTAATCGCTCGACCACAGAAGTGCCACCAATTTGCCGACTACTACGCGTCTGTTTCTGAATTTTCTTCGTAAAAGAATTCAAAGAGAAAGGAAGAGAGAGAGAGAGAGAGAAAAGTAGCAAAAAAGGAGCCGAAAGAAAGAAAACGATCGCAGTTGGCACCCAAAATCTTCTCGGTAATCCCAGTAAAATCAATCGAGAGGCACGAAAACGCCTATTAAGTCCAAGTTACTTAAATCCCATTTATCTCTCTCTCTCTCTCTCTCTCTCTATCTCTCTTTCTCTTTCTCTTTCTCTTTCCCCTCAAAGTGTCAAGTTCGTGGAAAACTTCTCTCCGAGAACTTGCGCATTAACGTTCGCATTTAAAAGCCCTTTAAATATCTACCCGTTTGCTCTTAATTAAAGGAAAAGTTAAAACTAAAGGATGGAACACGTCGAATAAGGTCGCGTTAAAACTTTTCAACGGGTTCTTGTCTCTTCAAAGAAAGTTACAAGGTAATATCGTGAGTCGAGAATCCTCCTCATCGATATCGCACGTACATATATGTAGCGAAAATAAAAATGCAGGTCGGGTGAAAGGTCAATAACGACGCACTAACGAACAACTCGCGCTTACTCCGCTCTTTCTTTTTATTCGTCCTCCCCCCCCCCCGCAGCAATCCTGTACGTAACAAACAACGGCGAGCGTATACACTAGGGTCATTTACATGCGTACTAGGACACACACGTGTTCTCGAGCGAGCGCGTTCAGAATCATCACTAACACCAGCTTACGGAAGACGAATAGCAGCGATACGTCGCGTTCAACGGATTAAAAGGCAAATCGAAGCCGATCTCATATCCTCCGGCGATCCGCATAAATCTCTTTTTTAGTCGATACCTACTGTGTACGTGTAGATAGGTGCGCACCGACGCGTACGCTTACGATAAAACGATGAACATTTTTACCTAAGAAAGCAACTTCTTTTGGACTCGCCGTCTCGCGATCGTTTCGCGCTTTTTGCTCGAGTCGAAATTGCTCTCGAAAATCGACTTCGAATCTTGAACGAACGAGTTTGGGTGAAACGAGAGAAGCAACAGCAGCAGCAGCAGCAGCAACAGCAGAAGAAGAAGAAGAAGGAGAAGAAGAAGAAGAAGAAGAAGCGGAAAGGGCAAGAGAACGTTTTATCCCCCAGGATGAATATGATGTAAATAAATGAAGAGAACTGCCCTTAAGGGAGTGGATATATTAGGCGGGGGTAAGAAGTGTTATGAAACATAATTAGCGACCGCCGCCACTGACTCGCGATGATTACAGGGCGGTGAGCAAAAGTCGCCAGCGATGGAAGAAGAAGAAGAAGAAGAAGAAGAAGGCGAAGAGAATGGTGGCAAAGGGGGGGGGGGCGAAGGGCAGAAGGAAGGTAAAAGGAGATAGAAGGAGATAGATTTCCTGGCTACGAGCTACCTTCCTCGCCTTTCACTATCGCCGCTCTCGCACGTACACGCTTAAACGTCACATGGGGAACAGGCGCACGAAAAACACGCACCTATACGCGAACGCGCATAAAGAGAGGGTGAAACACATTGTCTATCGACGGCGCACTCATACAGGTGCCAAACGTACGGACACGCTGAATCTGCACGTCGTACACTAGCCGCCTACGTGCCCGCCTAACCAATGGCGTAGAAACTTTATCCGCTTTTCCAACATTTTTCCTATTTAAAAGTACGATATTATCGTTGAAAAAAAAAAAAAAAACAAACAAACAAACAAAACTAAAAACTTCCACGAACGCAACGAGTCTTTGTTTTTGTAAAATCGTCATAAAACGTTGTTGCATCGTTTTAAAATATTTTCCAAGATTTTGTATTTTCCGAGGGTGGAAGTAAAAAGGATTATACCACTGGCCCGGTACGGTATACACACCGTACGTAGATATGTATGTACTTGCCTACCTACCCACCTATGTACGTAAGGTTAATGGTCCGCGGGTATAGTAATTGGTAGCGGTGCTCTCCATGAGGCTGCGTATCAGGCCCCGTAGGTGGGCGGGTACTACCTCGATCCTTTTTCGGATTTAATGATCGACCATTGAAAACGTACAATATGCTCAATCCTTTGGTTCTTCCTGCCGAAGGAGAGAAATCATTGGCGTCAGCGAAAATCTTCCTTCTGTGTTTTTCTCCTAACAAAGAAAAATATATGTACTCATAATTATGAAAGAGGTCTTAAAGTTATAATATATCTACTCGTTTCGAGATATTATTTCAAGGATTACATTTGTGAACACTAAATGAATTCCAAATAATGTTGAAATAACAAACACTATTTAACGGTTCACTTTGAACAATATCGTCATAATTGCATTGAATTAATTTAGTTGAAAATAATGTGATATGAATTTTAAGAAAATTGTATAAGAATAATCTAATAATTAACGTCGCTGTCCTTTTTTCTTTTAGTTTATCCCAAAACCAAGCTTTTTGGTTATCGATGAAAATAGCCCGAAAAAAATAGGAACAAAAGAAAAAACAAAAAAGAAAAAATAACGAGCCGAGATAAAATGAGAAAGAAAAAAAAGAAAATAAGGAAA